>RJWK010012829.1:0-39865 GCA_004363435.1 Platanista minor
GGCTTCCCTGGTGGCGCAGTGGTTGAGAGTCCGCCTGCCGATGCAGGGGACAAGGGTTCGTGCCCCAGTCCAGGAAGATCCCACATGCCGCAGAGCAGCTGGGCCCGTGAGCCATGGCCGCTGAGCCTGCGCATCCGGAGCCTGTGCTCCGCAACGGGAGAGGCCACAGCAGTGAGAGGCCCGCGTACCGCCAAAAAAAAAAAAAAAAAAAAAAAACAAGAATGCAGGATAAGACATCAATATGCCAAAATCAATTATATTTCTATATATTAGCAACAACCAGAAACTGAAAAAAAAATTTTTTTTAATACCGTTAACAATAGCATAAAAAACATGAAACACTTAGGAATAAATTTAACAGAAGATGTGCCAGATCTGCACACTGAAAACTTCAAAACATGGCTGAGAGAGAGAAGACTTAAATAAATGGCGAGGTGGTGCTCATGAACCGAAAAGCTCAGTACTGTCAAGACAGCAATTCTTCCCAAACTGATCTACAGAGTCAACAGAATCCCAAGCAAAATCCCAGCAGGATTTTTTTGTATAAATTGACAACCAAATTCTAAAATTCCATATGGAAGTGCAAAGGACATACAGCCAAAACTTTGAAAAGAATGAAGTGGAAAACATACACTACCTGACTTCAAGACTTACCATGCTTCAGTAACCAATACAGTGCGTTACTGACATCATGATAGATAAATAGATCAATTGTACAGGATAGAGAGTACAAAAAGACCCACACATACGTGGGGTAATTGATTTAGAAAAAAAGGCAATTGAGTGGAGAAAGTTTAGTGTTTTCAACCAATACTGCTTGTACAACTGCTACCCATATATGAAACACAAAATGAACTTTAACTCTCACACCATATGCAAATGTTACTGCAAAATGGATCATAAACTTAGATGTAAAATCTAAAACTAAAAACTTCTAAACTGATCAATTATACTGTATTAAAATTAAGAAGAAGTCATAGACTGGGAAAAATATTTGCAAATCATCTAATAAAAAACTTGGATCCAGAATATATAAAGAAGGCTTAAACTCAGTAATAAGATAAAGTAAACAACCCAATAAAGAAAAAATTAAGCAAAAGAGGTGAACAAATACTTCACCAAAGACAATACATAAATGGCAAATAAGCACATGATAGATGCCCAACATCATTAGCCACTAGAGAAATACAAATTAAAACTACAATGTAATACCACTACACAAAATGAAAAGGACTGACCATACCAAATGTTGGCAAGGATGCGGAAAAACTAGGATTCTCTGGTGGGGAATGTAAAATAAAACAATCACTTTGGAAAACACCCCGGCAGCTTTTTTTAAAGTTAACATACAACACACCATCGTAAAGCAATTATACTCCAATAAAGATGTTAAAAAAAAAAAGTTAACATACATCTACCAAATGACCCAACCATTCCACTCCTAAGTATCCACTCAAGAGAAGTAAACGTATTATGTCCATACAAAGATCTGTACCCAAATATTCACTGTAGCTTGATATGGAGTAACTGGAAACAACCCAAATGTCCATCAACAGATGATTGGATAAGGAGTGGTGTAACCAGACAATGAAGTATCTCTCAGCCAGCAATAAAAAGGAATCAACTGTTGATACACACAGCAAAATGGATAAATCTCAAAATAATTATCCTGAGTAAATTCAGACAAAAAGAGTACGTACTGGATGGCTCCGTTTATCCTAGATTCTAGAAAATATAACTAATTTGTAGTGACAGAAAAGAGACTCGCTAGCGGTTCCCTGAGGATGGGCAGGGAGGCTAGAAGGAAAGATTACAAAAGGACATAAGGAAACCTTTTTTCTAGGGGGGAGGGGGTGATGGATATGTTGATTATCTTGATTATGGTAATGGCTTCACAGGCGTACACATATGTCAAAACTTATCAAATTGTATACCTGAAACATGTGCAGTTTATTATATGACAATTACACTCTAACGAGATGTTTTTTTAAAAACCCAGTGATGGGACTTCCCTGGCAGTCCAGTGGTTAAGACTCTGAGTTTCCAGTGCAGGGGGCAGGGGTTCAATCCTTGGTCGGGGAACTACGATCCCGCATGCTGCGGGGCTGAAAAAATAAATAAAAAATAAAAAACCCAGCGATCCGGAAAGATACATTGTGTCAAGACGCACTGAAATTCTGTTAATGGTTGAGACCAGTTTTGTTATCGTCATATCGACCTTTCTTCACTGTAAGATAAAGATGAGATCAGAGAAGAGAAACAGGAAGAATTTGGGGGGAAAAACAAAGAATTTGGGGAAAGGCAGAGCAGAAGCAAATGTGGGTTGGAGAGAGGTCATTTAGCTAATCCTTAACCGTATTAAAAATTCTAAGCTCTGAAGAGAAAATGCCTACAAGGAATCCAAAGGATACCTGCTAAAATTCATATGCAATAGCAAAAGAGCATTAATATATCATTGATCGCTAAAAACGACGACGGCAACAAATAAAATCACCAAAAAAACAAAGACACCCAACCTGCTCAACACTTGTTTTGTTCTGAATTTATGGTATATTCAGCATCTGAATTCTTTCGACAGCCACGTGGAAATCATTAAAATTAACCGTTCTGAAGAAATAAATTTAAAACAAGCCTTTTAAAAAGGGCCATCCTTAATAACCCACTGAAAAAAAAAGTAACAGTGAATGAGATTTAAAGGTTAAAAAAGCAGTATCACCGTGGTCCATACACGGCATGGGCAACAATGATCACTTACGCCATTCTCCTTTCTTCGAGGTTCACCCGGAACTTTTACACCATTTCTTTTTAAACTTGGATCCTGAGACCTTGGTCCGCTCACTAAGCACAAAATTCAGAAAGCAGGCATTAACACTAGAGTTGACAGATATTTTAAGTTCCAGTTCATTTCTCAGTTCTGTCGTTAATGCTCTCTGATATTTTAAGTTGAAAATATACTTAAAATGCTTTCTAGTAGCAATGAAGTTAAGGTCTCATAATTCAGCCTGTTCTGGAAAACCTTACTTGGAACGGTGAATCAATAGTCAGCACTAGAAAATGTCACATGCTAACCATTCCCATGCGTCAGATACCACAAGAGGCAAAGTTAAGAAAATACATGTACTTCTGATTACGGGTCATTCACACCGTTCGTTTAAGTGGGTCCTCCCAGTTCTCTATTTAGCTACTCAGCAGTGAAATTGGGAATAGTTTCGTTGAAAGAAATAAAAGTGAAAATTAAATCAACCCATCCTTGTACTCGTTAAAGAGTTTGTACCTTACACGGGAAGGAAGCAACTGAAAACAGAACAAGTGGCATTTCGAACGTTTGGTCATTTTGCGGTAATTCCGAAGTATTATCAAGTACTTCCCCATTTATTTAAGTAAAAAAATGTCCATTTTCTTAGCTTGGGAAAGTACTAATTGGAAAACACTGTGCATTCTGCTTTTTTGGCTAACAGGAAGTTTTCAAGCCCAAATATATGGGTCTCTCAGTACCACTTAAAGCATCATGAAGGGAAAATAGTCTTAAACCGATAAATTATAAGAAACAATATCAAAGAGAATTTTCTTAAATATGTGAAATTAAGCTTAGACCTGTACTTCCCAGAAGTTAGAAAATTTATTAAATTATCTCCCAAGAGGTTTTAGATTAAAATTTCTTTTGAATCAAATCTCTGTTGTACCTGCCTGGAAGCTTAGTACAAATTTCCAGTAAATAAATATGTCTATCCTCAGGGCCACGTACCACGCTTACATCTAACTCCAATGAGTTAGCTTTACTTTTAAATACTGCTCAATTCTCTGAGAAAACAGCTCAGGTAACCTGTGACAGTATTTCCGAAGAAGAAAAAAAAAAATCTATCACTTAGGAATAACTGCTTTCTTTGCTGCCTCAAAGAAAGAGCACTCCGCCAGTTTCTCCTTGGCATGTTCAGGTACATAATCAGAGTAAAAAGCAAGAGCTTTAAAATTAATGTTATATACATTCTGGGTCACAGGTCCTAGTTAAACTGGAAAAAGAATACAGTAACAGTCTCCTAATCTGTAATCTAGAAGTCTACACCACAAAGGCTGACACTGAACAGCAATCCTGTTTTATCCCAGTTTAGACACTAGGTGGCACTGGTGTTTTGCGACAATGTGAAAACAGCGTCTTTATCTTCAGATATTTCTCACATTACAGACGCACTGAAACTGCGTACTGCACTATTGAGAGGCTGTTTAATAATTTACCCGCTACGATAGAGAAAGATAGTTGAACTAGTAGATGAATGGGGAAAATTCATCTAATTTACTAAAAGAAGATGTATGCCAACGTAATGTAAATAAAGAACAAAATTAAAATAAGATGCAGATGCCAACTTAAAACCATAAAAAAGAAGGCTGCTTTAGGAAAAAAAAAAAAAAAAATGCATGCTTATTTAAAATAAAATTACAGACACCAGAGACACTGAAAGGCCTGTGAGCCAGCCTGGCTGAGGTGACTCAGGTTCCACTCCTGCCTCTCTCTGCCTCTAGGGAAGTGGCCTCTGACAAGTCATTTAACCCCTGAGTATCAGCCTTTCTCATCTGTAGAGTAAGAGGCCAGACGAAGTCAATTCTGGGGTCCCCCATGGTCTGAATGTCTAACTGCTGGGTACCACGTGGACATCTGTCCTAAAGGAATAAAACTGAGATTCTGTGACAGCTGATAACTAACCTCTGTTACCGACATTCTTACTCCCAAGAATTATATATATACTGAAGTCACAAACCTTCCATTTTAAAAGTTCCAACATTTTTAGAAACACCTAGTAATCCTGCTCCGACCAGTGGTTTCCCACTGAGAACAAACAAAGTTTCCTCACAGATCTCAGACCTGAAACTGCCTTTTCTCCCATGTCCTATGAGACCTCCAGGGTCACAGGGATGGCTGTGTCCCGACGTCCAGGACTGCTTTCAGCCCACTATTTCTCCACCTTCACGTATTACCTTCTATGCTCTCCTCGCTGTCATCTATAGAGTCTGGTCACAACCCTCAGTCACCGCAGATGTGACCACCTGAACCCCCTGTTCTCCCCACTCCAAGTCCTGCCTTCATGCTGGATGACCTCACCATCCAAAAGCTCACCTCTTGGATCCGTGGCCTCCTATCTCCTCTCTAATTCAGGGTCATTTCATGGCCCGGTGCAGGACCACGTCACCTAGAAGTGCTCTACCCGCTGAAATCTTAAATTCAGACTTTCTACTTTCGGACCATAATTTCCTCTCACCGCACCTGTGCGTGAATCTGAGAACCTGTGCGTGCAGCTCCTTAGCACTGCTCTGCTCTTGCCCTGCAGCCCCTCTGCCTTTACTTCGTCCCCACCCAGCTTAGACGTCATCTCACCAACATCCTCTTCTTCCCTGTCCCACTGACTCCACTGAACTGGTGTGGCCAAACCCCAGGCAACCTTGGGTCAATCCAACCATCTCCTCTTACAACCTTCTGGGCTGCAGAGCATCACTGGGGAAAAGTCACCCATGGTCTCCTGGTCTCTAGTCTCAACGGGTCTCCAGGGGACCCTGGTCCCCTAGCAGCACTCTCTCCTGTTCTCCACCATGGCTCCAACCATCACTTTCACATGGCTGTGCCTCCTATCTCAGAGAAAACAAATGTTCTCAGATAAGAAGCCTCTCCCACTGCTCCTATAGGGAGCACACATTTACCTGCCTCATAAAGATGCCGACTTAAGAGAACAGACTTGAGGACACGGCAGGTGGGTGGGGGCAGGGAAGGGGAAGCTGGGACGAAGTGAGAGAGTGGCATGGACTTATATATACTATCACATGTAAAAAAGAGAGCTAGTGGAAAGCAGCCACATAGCACAGGGAGATCAGCTCGGTGATTTGTGACCACCTAGAGGGGTGGGATAGGGAGGGTGGGAGGGAGGCGCAAGAGGGAGGAGATATGGGGATATATGTATATGTATGGCTGATTCACTTTGTTATAAAGCAGAAACTAACACACCATTGCAGAGCAATTATACTCCAATAAAGATGTTAAAAATAAATTTTATAAATAAATAAATAAATAAATAATGGAAAAGAGACCCTCCCCCTCCAACTTCCCACTGGCTGACTTGCCCATCGAGCATTCCCTCCTTCTTGTATTTCAACCCACTGCTCTACTGACTCTTTCCTTCCCGCCCACATTAAAAACTGTCACCAAACTTCCCATCTTCCAAGAAAACAGAACAAACAGAACCACACCCCTTTCTCCCCACCCCCCAGTCAGGGCCTAGAAGAGCCGTCTATCCTCACTGTTCCCACTTCCTTACCTCTCACTTACCCCCCAAATTACCTGGCTCCTGATCACGTGCTACACCCAAGCATGAAATAAAACTTCAGATCTTTGTTATGGTTGATAGGATGCTACCTACCAACGTCCCTGCCAGGGGGGCGTTCATGGCGAAGGAAGAACCGAACTTCACTCCTCTGACTTCCAAACCGTTGCAGGACATCAAACATTCGTTCATTATCAGCAACTGGACGTTCTAAAAGAAACGAATAAATGAGGTACAAATCATGTTATCTGCAGGTAAAAAGAAAGATGAACATATCATTTACTGTCTATCCTTCATGCAAATTATGCATTATGAATGCAGAAGTTACTTAGCATCTTACATCTTTTTTTTTTTTTTAAAAGAACCCTTAGAAAATGAAGCATCACCAACTTTCCACCCATATAATCAGGGTCAAACGTGGGTGGAGTTCTGGGAGCAGGACGGGATCCGGGCCGCTGGCAGGAACTCAGGAGTCTAATTCAGTGGCCCCTCACTAGCCATAGGCAGGCTAGGAAGCTCTGCGGATTCCAAAGCTCCTGTCATCTATTCCATAGGACAGTCTGTGAGGTCCCTTCTAACTCTAATGGTTCTATGATTCTCTATGTATACAAATGAAACATTAAAAAAACAGCTTTCTAAATAGTGTAGTCTTACTGCCTATTGGGTTTTTTTTTTTAACTACAATTTTATAAACTACGTTAAAAAAAAAAATCAGACACATGCATTTCCAAACAAAAGCCTCTTTACTGCCCTGAAAATATGCTTCTTTGGCCCTTCCTCCAGCGAGACTGCCAGTTGTCAGAACTTTTCTAGAGACAAAAAAAAGGGCATAGCTAAATACCCTAATAAATGGGAACTTTAGGAGAAACCAGATATCTTAAGCTCCCCTCAAAAAAATCTTCCAATCTTAAGGGATCTGGATATAAAAACCAAATATACTGTCTGAGGATGCAACTGTTTAAAACCAAAGAACTTCGGTAACATCGATATGATTTTTAATATAAGAAAGTTGAAACAGCCTAAGAAAACTCAATGCACTTGTCAGTAATCAAAGACACTAACTGAGTACCTTAAATAAACAACACGGGCAGAGAATGGAGCAGCCAAGGGTTCAGCAGCCAATTCTGTGAACTAACCCCTGAACTTAACCTGCTCGGTTGCAACGAAGTACAGCTCTGGTTCTTGACATACTGAGTTGACACAGACAGCCCTCTCCTCGAAACCAGGGAAATTCTAACTAAGACCCCCCCAACCCCCGCCAAAAGGAAACACCCATAGCTGAGTAGACACCCTCCTAAAAGAAACTCTCAGCAGACCCTCCACCTCCTCACACAAAAAAACAAAACCACACACACACACACACACACACACTTTATTTCAAAAGAAGTGAAATCCCCAGGTTCCATAAGCAAAGAGGGAATTCAAAGAAAGTGAAGTAACTTCCAGTCCACGCTGGGTTGGACCGTCTTAAAAGGTCTAGGAGCTAAGGTCCTGACGGCCTATGATGACAAAAAATCAGGCTTAGGCCAGCACACGCTGAAATACACTTAAAAGGGTCTCAAAGCCATGTATTCACCCCATGCTCTGACCACACCAATCCCCTTGTCCTGGCATCCGTGCCTACGTGACTTTGAACAAGCCATTCCTAGCATTGAGAACTGTCCCCAGCACTCTTTTCTCCTTCTGCAGATGGAGCACATCCATCTATTCCTGCAGTCATCGCGCTGTACGATAAATGTCTGCTGATTCCTGCTTTTACTTGAAAGGCAGGACACTTTCATCTCTCTATTCCTCACAATCAAGCACAGTTCCTGGGACATTATAGGAATCCAAGAAATGTTCTCTTAGCAAACAAATGAGTGGGGAGTAAGGAAATGGAGATGGCAAATAAAAGCTACGTATTTTGAAAGACTGTCAGTTAAAGGAAATGGGAAACTTGAGAAGCTAACAAAGTGGAAGCAACAAATTTACTATTTTTATTTATTTTTGGCTGCGTTGGGTCTTTGTTGCTGCACGCGGGCTTTCTCTAGTTGCAGCGAGCGGGGGCTACTCTTCATTGCGGTGCACGGGCTTCTCATTGCGGTGGCTTCTCTCGTTGCGGAAGCACAGGCTCTAGGCGCGTGGGCTTCAGTAGCTGTGGCTCATGGGCTCTAGAGCGCCAGCTCAGTAGTTGTGGCGCACGGGCTTAGCTGCTCCATGGCATGTGGGATCTTCCCGGACCAGGGCTCAAACCCGTGTTCCCTGCACTGGCAGGCGGATTCTTAACCACTGTGACACCAGGGAAGTCCAACTGTACTATTTTTAAAATGGGGTACCTTGAACAATTTACAGCAAAAAAGGAGGAGTTGAAAACATAACAGCTATTACTTGCTGAGAGCTAACATTAAATGTTATGCTAACAGGGGCTATGCTAAACCCCCTTCAAATGTCAGCTCCTGGGCTCCTCACACAATTCTATGCAACAGATTCAATTATTATTCCATTTCTGCAGGGAAAACACTTGAGGACTACCGAGATTAAGTACCTTGTCTGAAGTTATAAAGCTGGTAAATGAAAGAGACAAGATTTTGATACCTAAGACCTTGATCTTAATCACACCATACAAACAACCCTCAAATGAATTATGAATTCACTGTAAGCAATCAAAAGTCCCAAAATATTTTTCATGGAACATTTCAAAGTAATTCTAAAACATATCTGAAAAAGAAAATACACAAGAATACTACAGGATGACAATGAAATAAGCACTTGCCTTACAATACCAAACCTTTTATAAAACTATAGTAATTAAAACTATTTGGTCCTATCATAAAACTAGAAGAAAACAATAAAAGTAACTGACTAAAGCTTATAGAAACACAACTTCATATAAGATGTAACAAGAATTCAAAGTGACATTTCACATCAGTAAGGAAAAAAAACCAGCTGTTCAGTAAGACACTTAAAAAAAATTTGCAGGGGACTTCCCTGGTGGTGCAGTGGATAAGACTCCGCACTCCCAACGCAGGGGGCCCGGGTTCAATCCCTGGTCAGGGAACTAGATCCCACATGCATGCCGCAACTAAGAATTCACGTGGCACAACTAAGGAGATGGCAAGCCACAACTAAGGAGCCCACGTGCTGCAACTAAGGAGCCCGCCTGCCACAACTAAGACCGGCGCAACCAAATAAAAAATAAATAAATAAATAAATAACTTTTTAAAGAATTCACGGGATTTCCCTGGTGGCGCAGTGGTTAAGAATCCGCCTGCCAATGCAGGGACACGGGTTCGAGCCCTGGTCTGGGAAGATCTCACATGCCGCGGTGCAACTGTGCGCCACCGTTGTGTCACAGTTGTGACACTGTGTGTCACAACTAAGCCTGCGCTCTAGAGCCTGCGAGCCACAACTACTGAGCCTGTGTGCCACAACTACTGAAGCCCAAGTGCCTAGAGTCCACGCTCCGCAAGAGAAGCCACCGCAATGAGAAGTCTGAGCACCGCAATGAAGAGCAGCCCCCGCTCACCACAACGAGAGAAAGCCCGCGTGCAGCAACGAAGACCCAGTGCAGCCAAAAATAAATATACTTATTAAAATAAATAAAAGAATTCCATCAATAATCAAAAACAATGAGACCATGACAGGCTCCCAGAAAAAAAAAAGTTTCAACTCAGAGAGGGGGCCTTGGCAAAGAGAAAGAACACTTCTTCCTCTAAGAAAATCAGCCAGAAGGGGAGGCACACATGCAGAGAAACTTGAGGTCAGTACAGAGGAAGGAAACTGAGGACGCTCACAATGCGTGGTTTCAATCATCTTGGGGAAGTAATTTGCAGAATGCAAGGAGGCCACCAGAACAACTAGAAGCTCATTTATTCATTCGGTAAATATTTATTGAGCACTCCCTCTGAGCTGGGGTGCAGCAAGGAACAAGACAAGCAGGTCTCTGCTCTTAGGGAGTTTACATTCTTGTGCGTGTGTGTGAGGCTACGGGGATTAAAGAGGCAATAAACTAATAAACACACGCAAAAAAACAGACACATCTCACGCAGCGGATCAAATCAGGATGGAACTGTATAACAGAGAACCTCGTGCCTGCTTTAGTAGGAAGCTCGGGAGAAGCACCTCTGAGGAGGCAATGTTTTAGCTGCAATCCAAATGACCAGAAGGAACCAGCAATGACAAAATCTGAAGGGAGAGCAATAGAGGCCGAGGGAACAGCGGGTGCCACTGGCTCTAAGGCGGGGAAAGAGCGTTGTTTACGCAGGAACACAAAAAAGCTGCAGGGGGCAGGCAAAAGGAGGAAAATGGTACCAGATGACATCAAAGGCCTCACAAGCTCAGACCCAGACTTTGGATTTTATTCTAAGTAGAAGAGAAAGCCATCAAAGAGTTTAAACAGGCAAGTCCAACTATCAGATTTTTATTTAAAAAGGATCACTTAGGTTTCTTTACGGGAATGGTCTAATCTAGCTCCTGTCTGAAGTAAGCAACTCGGGGAGAGTGCAGGAGACCTTCCTGAACGCGCAGCTCTAGGGAAGTCCACGGAAGATGAGTAAGAGGACTGGCCTGGGAAACAGCAGACGCTCAGCTGGAGTCACATACCGTGAATGGTGTGAATGCAGTGAACACAGTGGGAAACTTGTGCTGGGACACTGCACCCCCAGGGGAGAAAAAGGGAACAGTGGGAGCTCACCCAGGCTGTACAGAAACAAAGCAGAAATCATGAAAAATTATTCCCGCATCTACAAACTCCTAAGGGGCCAAAAAGAAACCAGGCTGTCCCATTTCAGGGCTCCAAAGAACTAAGTAAGGAGGTTGATGTCAAGGCTTAAAATAATGCCTATGTCTCCTGCCACCACAGTAACAACACCGAAGAGCTTTCCCGAAAAACCTACAAAACCTCAGAGAGGGCAAAACAATCAGGACACCTCAAATTCCTAATTAAGTGCAGCTTAAGCATACAAGAAACACTTGTGAGCACTATACATTTTACCATAACACCCCAGAAGCTTCGACCCTGTGCATCAGCTGCCTATCTTTTGACCTTTTATACTGTGGTGTCTACGGTGTCTTGCAGAAAAAGAAAACAGCAAAAAGACTTTGAAGGTCCCAACAGAACTAGACTGAGAACACTATCTCTGATGGACACCCTACTCTGCAGTTTCTCCACGGATAAATGCGTGCGGCACACAGTGCCTCGTCTAAAACCAATGATAATGAAAGATGGCATGACCGAATCACGCATACCAGAGCCGCACCACACTTCAGCCAGGTGGCAATCGCTCTCGCCAGGCTCTTTGCAAAGATCCACCACGTCTCTGCAGATGGTTTCCGGAGTAACTGGGACTTCCGTGAAGTGCTGCTCATTGTTGCTGAGGTACACGGTAAGAAACATCTGGAAACAAAAGGAGAAACACAACAGTCATCAGTACTGTCTACACTGGTGCTGGTCACTTTTTACTCACCGCGGATTCCTTTCCCCAGATGGTCTCAGTCGAAGTGCAAATGCACAACAGGACCGTCTGGCTGTTCCCTGGCCTGACGAAGGGAGGGACCTGGAGCTCGGCCGATGGACACCGGTCCCCCTCTCCTGGCAGCGCCTGCTGGGCCCTTGAGGATCGCCGGAGCCCAGTCAAATCAGTGCACACAAAAGGTCGTGTTAAATTTTCCTCTGGGAATTCCCCGGCAGTCAAGTGGTTAAGACTACGTACTTCCAGTGCAGGGGACCTGGGTTCAATGCCTGGCCAGGGATCCCACATGCCCTGTGCCTGTGGTACGGCCAAAAAAAAATCTTCCTCTGACATTTTATTCATGTTATTTGTTTACCAAATATTTATGCAGTTCTTAGTATGATGTGCCAGACCCATACTACAAACAGATCTTCTTATCAATCCTGTGAAGATGATCAGGGGATGATGATCTCACACACACATACCACACACACACACATTTATACAAAGCCTCTTTTGGGAAGGATACACAAGAACAAAACACGTGTTGCTTCTGAGGGTGGGGATGTCTTTTTTTATAAAAAAGAAAAGATGCAGTATTTACTTTTACTGGGAGAAAGACTGCTATTGAGTTTTATTTATTTATTTATTTATATAAATTTATTTATTTATTTATTTTGGGGTCTTCGTTGCTGTGCCCGGGCTTTCGCTAGTTGCAGTGAGCAGGGGCTACTCTTCTTTGTGGTGCACGGGCTTCTCATTGTTGTGGCTTCTCTTGTTGCGGAGCATGGGCTCTAGGCGCACGGGCTTCAGTAGTTGTGGCACGTGGGCTCAGTAGTTGTGCCTTGCGGGCTCTAGAGCTCAGGCTCAGTAGTTGTGGCGCACGGGCTTAGTTGCTCTGCGGCATGTGGGATCTTCCCGGGCCAGGGCTCAAACCCATGTCCCCTGCATTGGCAGGCGGATTCTTAACCAGTGTACCACCAGGGAAGCCCGATACTGCATCTTAAAGACACTGCTACTAAAGAATTCAAGTTTTAAAATAATAAATAAAAATGCACGACAATTAAAAAAAGGAATACAAGTTTTCATACCTATTAAATAACCAAAAATAACCCAAACAAAAAAACCGCTGTTAACTCCCAGTACTGAAGAAACTGAGTGAATCAACAAACAAATTGATGGCGGCAATGCAAGTCAGCACACTCCCATGCTCATTCACTCAGTGAGGACCTATGCCGGGAAGATTAGTGTGTATCAGGATAAAACAAAACAATAAACAAACAAACAAACAAAAAACAGACAACTTGACAGCGTAATCCCACTGTGAGAATTTATCCTGTGAAAATAATTCTAATCAAAGAGAATGCAAAGCCTGTGAAACATGAACTTGATGGGCCACTATACATTCTGTAAAAATAATTAATGAGACTATGCCAAACACTGGGGGAAATTGGGGTTTTAAGGCTCTAACAAAGCAGAATGAGTAGGATCTGCCCTGTGATCACACTGACACAAGGACATCATACGACAGCTGTAGCACCTGCCAACAGTCAGCCACACAGCTTCCCATCCAGCTTAAACCTCTCGCCCATTACCCCAGAAGTGAGACAGATGCATTAGGCTCTTCTTTTTTTGGGGCGAGGGGAAGGGGAGAAGTAGGGGGAAGGCAGTGCCTCATGGAAACTGTGATGGAAACTGGCTAAAACAGCAGACTGGGTGCCTCAAAGATCCGGTCCAAGTAAGGGGAGAAGACGACATGCGCAAGAGAAGACGGCCCACGGGGTCGGCAGGCTCAGCCGCCGGGGGCTTCCCACCTCCTCCCTGCACTAAAATCGTGATTTCTTAAGGTAAGTCAAGTCTCCACTTCCTGCAACCAAAACTCTTTAACTCACATAAACATGTGTAGCATAGAAAGTAACCCCCAAAACTAGAAAACATGAGAAGGGTACCCATTACGGCTAGAGGGTAACCCAGAAAAAAAAGTTTAAGTGGATAATGTTGAAACAGTAAAATATATAAAATCAAAACTAGAATTTGCCAGGATGAGCTCAGAAGGTTTCATGCTGTTACCAGGTTCTTCACATTCTGATAAACTGTGCCACATAAAGATAGATACGTAGTTCTAGGCCTCAGCTTAGTCAAGACTTTCAAACTGTTACACAAAATGAACACAGGTTTCCACCCCGCTGCTGCTCTGGATATATATACAGTGCATTTAACGAGAGAGATAAATAATTTACACTTTAGTATTAAACAGTACTCCTCCTCAATATTCCCTGCCCACACCAATACTTTCTTTGAAGTTCAACACTTCAAACATAGTAACTGTTTTCTTTGTAAATATGAGACCTAGAGGCATTTATTAAATTACAGAAATATTTAATATACAGTATATGTATGAAACATACTGTATCAACAAATAAAAGGCTATTACATAAGACAACAGCACCTTATTCAAATGATCCTCTCACTAAGGACAAAAAAAAAAATCTGGATGAAGGTGTTTAAATTTAAGAGCATTAAAAGCTAATGAAGGGGGACTTCCCTGGTGGCACAGTGATTAAGAATCCGTCTGCCAATGCAGGGGACACTGGTGCGAGCCCTGGTCCGGGAAGATCCCACATGTCGCAGAGCAACTAAGCCCGTGCACCACAACTACTGAGCCTGAGCTCTAGAGCCCGCGAGCCACAACTACTGAGCCCACGTGCCACAACTACTGAAGCCCGTGTGCCTAGAGCCCATGCTCCACAACAAGAGAAGCCACCGCAGCGAGAAGCCCGCGCACCACAAGGAAGAGTAGCCCCCGCTTGCTGCAAGTAGAGAAAGCCCGCGCGCAGCAACGAAGACCCAATGCAGCCAAAAATAAGTAAATAAAATAAATAAATTAAAAAAAAAAAAAAAAAGCTTATGGAGAGGTTTTAACTGGGTTCAGTCTCCAGGCTGCGTCCTTGGGCAGCTCCGAGCTTGGGGGAAGGCAGGCGGAGCACACATTCCAAGGACAGGAAAGCGGGTGCACGGCCTCCAAGCCAGGGTCCAACTTGCAGGTCAAACCTGCGCTCACGCCTTGTTGATGACCTTACTGACACATGTTCTTCCCTGTGTGCCAGCACGGCCTGCCCCCTCATCTCCCCGGGTCTTTATACTCCAACACTGCCTTCCCAGAGAGGCCTTCCCTGGCCATCCTGACCAAAATCCCACCACCGTGCTCACACGTGTGCGCACACACGTGCTTCTCTGCTGTCTCTCCTTGGCACAGTGACCGTCACACCATATATTATATTTATTTCACTTGCTTTTAATATCTGTCTTCCCTGTTAGAACATAAGCTCCACAAAGTCCAGGGTTTCTTCTGTTCCATACAATATCCTCAGCCCCTTAATCTGTGCCTGGTCTGTGACAAGCACACAATAAGTATGTGTTTATGAATGAATACATCCAGTAGCTGTTACTGCACTTGACAGATTCACCTCTGATTTATTTTCAGAGTAAGTGTTTCCCTCGGGTATGGACAGATGGTAGAGCAGATAGTATACAGCACAGCTACACGCACTGACAGAAATTAGTTTCCTCTCCTCATTTCTTCAAGCTTACATCATGCTACGTCCTCCTACTTCTGTTTCAACATTCTTTTCATTCACGAAAGATATATAGGCCATCTATTTTTGTTTTTTGCTTTTTGCCACACCACCCAGCTTGTGGGATTTTAGTTCCCCAACCAGGGATCAAACACGGGGCCTCAGCAGTGAGAGCACTGAGCCCTAACCACTGGACCACCAGGGAATTCCCTATAGGCCATCTATTTTATGGTTTAAGTTCGAATGAAGAAATCATCTTCAGTTAATAGTTATTATAGCACACAGCACAAAATTCAAAAGAGAGAGACAGAACGCTGTGTGGAGAGGACTCAGCCAGCCCAGAGGAATAAATAACCCAACATGGCTCCCTCCTTCTTATATCATCCATCCTACCACTCCCCACTGGACAAACCCAACTGGAAGTTGGACAGCAAGGGAGACCATTCATATGGTTTATAGAAGTCAACCTCCTGGGGCATAAAGCAGGGTAGAGCCAGGCCAGCAAAAGCTGGTCCTCCTCTCCATGCTCAAACTCAATTGCTTCAACCTCTATGTGGTTAGAAAGGGTCCTTGAGCCACAATCTAAACAGAATGAGAACACAAGATATAGGAAAAGAATATCCCAAGCAGGACTTCCCTGGTGGCGCAGTGGTTGAGAGTCCGCCTGCCGATGCAGGGGACACGGGTTCGTGCCCCGGTCCGGGAAGATTCCCACATGCCGTGGAGCGGCTGGGCCCATGAGCCGTGGCCGCTGTGCCTGCGCATCCGGAGCTTGTGCTCCGCAATGGGAGAGGCCACAGCAGTGAGAGGCCCGCGTACCGCAAAAAAAAAAAAAAAAAAAAGAATATGCCAAGCAGAGGGAATAGCAAGTGTAAAGGCCCTGGGGAGGAATCAAGTTTGCCACATTTGCGGAAGAGGAAGGTCATAGCAGAGAGCAAGAGGAAAGGATTATAGGAGATCAATTCAAAGAGGCCAGATGATGCAAGACCTTAGAGGTCACTGGTCCTCAAGATGTGGTGCGGACAGAGGGTCTTTAACTATGGATGGCTAGGTCTCAGCTTCAGAGTTTCTGATTCAGTAGATCTAGCATGGGGACTGAGATGCTGCATTTCTAACGAGCTGCCATGTGATGCTGATACTGCTGCTCTGGAAACCACAAGCTGAGAACCATTGTTCAACGGCCAGAGCAAGGAATTTGGATTTTAATCTAAGAGACCATTGGAGGCAAATCATTAGAGACAAAAAGTAGATTAGTGGTTGCCAGGGCTGGGGGAGTGACTGCTCAGAGGTACAGGGCTTCTTTTTGGAGTGATGAGAATATTCTGGAATTAGTGGTGATGGCTGTACCATCTTGTAAACACACTAAAACCCACTGAATTGGATACTTCAAAATGGTGGTATGTAAATCATATCTCAATTTTTTTTAAAAAAAGAAGTCATTGGAGGATTCTGAACAGGGTATTGAAGTCATGTTTATGCCATTTTTAAAAAAATCACTCTGGCTACTATATGAATAGACTACAGGGGGACAGGCATGGAAGACCAATTAAGAGGAAATGTAGCACATAAAATGAGATATAATGGTAGCACAGACTGCAAGTAACAGCAAAGGTAGTGAAAAATGGCTGGATTGGGGTTATATTTTGAAGCAGAGCCAGCAAGACTTGCTTAATGGACAGAATATGGGATGTGAGCGTAGAGAGTAATTAAGAGTGAACGTGGATTTGGTGTCTAAGCAACGGAGTTAAGAGTAGTGTGACTTACTGAGATGAGGAAGGAGGAACAGGCTAGGGAAGGGCCCACAAGTCAGGGGCCCTAATACATGCCAAAAAAAAAAGGCCTGGAATTAAATTCACCAAATTAACAGTAGTTATGCCTTAGTGATAAGATTATGAAATAAATTTGGGGGAGCTTATCTATGCTTAAGTTTTCTAGAATGATTAAACATCACTTGGATAATAAAATTGATTTTTTAAAGAATCAATAATGAAATTAGTAACATAAACATAAAGTACCACTTTTATTCCCTGGGCCCTTGCTGTGAGATATGTAAGGCAAATATCTGTCTGACAATGCTTTTCTAGGGTTACCATACTGCCTTAACTTTAGCCGGGGACTAAAAATAAACAATCAAGAAATATATCTTAAATGTCCATTAGAATGGAATATTATTCAGCCATAAAAGGAATGAAGTACTGATGCATACTACACATAGATGAACTTTGAGAACATTATGCTAAGTGACAGAAGCCAGACACAAAAAGAAACATCCAGAATATTCAAATCCATAGATTAATGTTTAGCAGCGGCTGGGGGAGGCGGAATAGGGAGTGACTCTGGAGGATGGAGTTTCTCTCTGGGGTAATGAAAATGTTCTGGAATTAGTGGCGATAACCTTGTGAATATACTAAAAAAAAAAAAAAACCCTACTGAATTATATATACTCTGTAGGGTGAATTTTATGGTATGTGAATTATACCACAATTTAAAATGCCTACTACATACTTACTATGTGAGAAATACAAAAATCTCTTAAAAGAAATAAAATTTACTCATGAAAAGATTAGAGAACAATTTAGTACCGAATTACATGAGTGAGGCTGTAGGTAAAATGGAAATTCAGAAAGGAGAAAGTTGAATATGATCTGAGGTAGACTGAGGTTTCAACAAAGAGGCATAAATTAATGGAAAGCATAAATAAATAATAGAAAAATAATAATCTGGAGGGAGGGAGACGCAAAAGGGAGGAGATATGTGAACATATGTATATGTATAATTGATTCACTTTGTTATAAAGCAGAAACTAACACCATAAAAAAAAAATAAAGAAAAATAATAATCTACAGTAACCTTACTTCCAAAATGCCATCTCTTCCTGACACTTCAGATTTTTTAAAACACCATATTCTCAAGAAAATAGAGGTGACTTCTTTAGCTTCTTTCCCATATGGAAGCAAGGAAAATGGAGTTCCCAAGAGTTAAATCCCCTGGGAGGCTGCCGTGAGAAACCGGGTTATTCTCACTGACTCACAAATGTGTTCCTGGGAACTTGTGACGTAAATTAATTTCATCATAAAGAGTGCAGCCATAATCAGATCAAAACAACACATGAGCCTTTACAGCTGGACCTGCGGCTATGAGGACAATAAATTGCTGGGGCATCTGAAAATGCTCACAACGTCTACCTTGGATGGAACAGGGGAGATGGCTTTTCTTCCCTTAAAAGCTGGTCAGCCCTTCTCAGTGACATACAGACATAAACTGCTAACTTCTTTCCAACTTGTAAATCAAGAACTTCATTTTTTTATAGTATGAGCCACAAAGAAAATAGATTACCCAATAAACAACAAGAGTCAAATCTAGAATATACTTAAGAGCAGAGGCTGTAACAGACAGATCACATAGGGTAATACAAATGGTAAAACTTGGGGGTGGGAGGATAAATTAAATTAAAACAACAAGGCATCACTGGCAACTATTAAATTAGTCTTCTATTAAAAGATAAGATCTAACAGAGATGAGGTTGTGGGAAAGTGATTCATTCAAAGACATAATGAGGGTACTAAAAATTGTTAAAAATCCCGTTTGGAAAGTAAAATGAATCATGTATCAAAAAACATAAATTTATGCATGCCTCATGAATTATCCCTAGAGAAATAAATAAAATGAGGAAAAACTCTAAATGCCTGAAGATTTTCACTACAGTGCTAGATCAATAAATAGCGAGATAGAAAACTAAATATGCAGTAAGTTAAGCATGGAAAAGTAAGTTAAAATATAACTGCTGGAAGGACTATGACCCAGCTACCAACTACTGTAAGTATAGTGTTAAAAAATGGTAAGATAAAGTTATAAAACAGTAATATTAAGTTGTAGATTGTAACCATTTAAAACATCTGGGGACTTCCCTGGTGGTGCAGTGGTTAAGAATCCGCCTGCCAATGCAGGGGACACAGGTTCGAGCTCTGGTCTGGGAAGATCCCACATGCCGCGGAGCAACTAAGCCCGTGCGCCACAATTACTGAAGCCCGCGCGCCTAGAGCCCGTGCTCCGCAACAAGAGAAGCCCCTGCAATGAGAAGCCCGCGCACCGCAACGAAGAGTAGCCCCTGCTCGCCGCAACAAGAGAAAGGTCGCGCACAACAACAAAGACCAAACGCAGCCAAAAATAAATTTAAAAAAAAGTCTAAAACATATGGACACAGGAACTGACTTGTATGGAATACGTAAGTAAAATCCGTGGTATTAAGAGAGCAGGTATAGATGTCACTTTAAATTTGTTTAAATCTCAATGTTAATGTATTTTTACAGTAATTTACAATTTAAAAGTGCACATAACACAATACAAACTGTGATAAAAGAATGTGAAAATATTTCAGTAAAAATAGTAAATGTGGTTCGATTCTTAAAGTGATCAATCTGAAGAGAAAGAAGATTCAGGGAAAGATCAAACACTATGTTTAGCTGGGCCAGACCACACCTCCCCACAGGCTGTGCACAGTAATTCACACCTGTCATGTCTGAAGGAAGGTTTGCCTTTCCAGACATCCAAAGTCACAGACAATTTTCATTTAAAAAGAATAGATCAAAGATTTATTTTTAAGGACATGTATTCACTGTAACTATAATGTTTTGCTATTAACACAAGAATGACTCATTTCAAAGAGGTATTTCAGATTAAAATTTGGAAGACTTTTCCAAGAGGCAATTAAAAAAAAAAAACTGGCCAGTGCATTTACAAGAAATTTACTTGTGTCAGAGGCCAAAGTTTATTCCTTTGATTGAAAAAACCATGTGAAGTTCTACAGAAAGAAAAAAAGAATTAAGAGTTTAAGACATTCCCTGTCAGAGAAAGGAAATTAAGCTTTGCAATAACACCTTCAGAGCTTTGATTTACAAAAACTCAAATCGCTTAGGTTTACCTAAGAGGGAAAAAAAAAAAAAAGAATGTAAGAGGAGAAAAAAATTGCCCTTTAGAGAAAAATGAACAAACTGTAAAAAGAGTGACATAAATCCTCCCCAATCTTACAACTCACAGGAAACTCACCATAGGGACAGCCAGGTAATAATGCTAGTAGTGAGATTAAAGTTAAGATGGGTCTTGTATTTAATAATTCCTCTGTGGAGAAAGAATGTAATGAATGAAGGAAGCCCCCAGACTTCCTTCTAGAAGAGGATGCTGCTACTAGGCTTCCTGTAACTGGTCAAGAAAAACACATCTCTTAACACTCATACATACAGAAAGGGGAATTGATTAAGACATAGCAACAATAACCAAAGCTTCTTTCAATCTCTCAAAGGCACAGAGCCATTCAGCCCAACTATGGCTTACACCCTGGAAGGGGGTTAGAAATGAGATGCAGAGTTCCGATCTTCCGGGATTTTCAGCGTCCTGCCCCTTGGAGTCCCGGCTGTCTGTCTGCTCCCGTGGTCACTCTGCTGGCAGGGACTGTGCACTGAAACACTCGGTGGCTCACTTGGCTCCCTATCTTGGACACACTCTGTCCTAGTGGTGGGCTGGGCTGCCGGCCTTCTGTAGGAAGTGTGCTGTCCCGTTACCCCAGTTATCCCAGGCTGGTCGGCCCTTCCGCCTCTCCCCGCATCTCAGTGGGCAACCCAACAGAGGTCTCTGTGGAGCCTCCCTCAGGAGCAGCGGGGACACTACAACTTTGAGTCCTTTCCCTCAAAGAGATACTCTCCAGCCTCCCTGATGATCAGTCCAACGTTATTACAGTTAGCATATGATCACTGCTTACAGAGGCCTATTATGACTTCTGAGCCGTCTCTCCTGCCTAGAGTTTACTCTCGAGGCCATTAAACTGCTTTATTAAATCTGCATCAATTACCATGAGTTACATCTACTAATGTTGTATTAAAGATCAACGATATTTAAACTTACTTCTACACTAAGTGTACCACTCATACACCATGTGTACTGCCTTTTTAGCATGGAATATTTTAAACATCAGTCCATCAGTTTCTATGAGACATCTGAGTTATTTTTTTAAAAATTATAAAGTCATATGCAATGGATTTTTTTTTTTTTACATCATAAGCTATTTCTTTGGTCACAATAGCAAATAAGTAGAATCTAGGAATCAATGACACATCCGTCTCAATACCAATTTGAAGAGTACTGCTAAAAAAGTTCATCACAGATGGGATATCCTAGCCACTCATTCAGTGTCACCTAGAGTACACAGTCATTTTCTGAGATAATTACCATTCTGGGGAAAATGACACAGCAAATATGAAATGGTTACTTTAATTGCAGGAAAAATTCATTACATACTGAAAACTAGCTGGTCTTAGGTATCTGATTACATAAGCACTTCATCTACGTCAACAAAAGAGTCACCTCCCCTGAGACTAAGAGCAGTCTTACCCCATCAACGTCAGTCACTCTAAAGAAGTTCCTGGTTCAGTTTCCTCTCAATCCCAGCTACTTGTTTACTTCAACATCTTTCATTCACTCATCCATTAGGATTTACTGAGAACCAGTGTCACACTGGGAACACAGTGATGGGAAAGCCTGCACTCTTTGGGGCGGGAAGAAGAAACTGATGATAGACAAATGAGCATGGTGTATAAGGCGATGTGACAGAAAGTGATGCAGATGATGAGAGGAGGCGGCCAGTCATGGTTGGGGGAGGCATCTGGGGAGGGGCAGCTGAACTGAGGCTGAAGGAGCCGGCCACTCAAAACATCCGGGGACGACATTCCATGCAACGGCCCTGAGACGGGGACAGGCTTGGCCTGTTGCACGACCACAAAGAAGGCCAGTATATCAGGAATACAGGCATGTGTGAACGGGAGCAGAGAGGTAAACAGCTGATGCAAGGCCTTGTAGGTCAAAATAAGGGATGCGGGCTGAAGAATGAGGGAAAAGTCACTAGAGTAGTTCTCAGGTCCCCAGACCAACAGTATCAGCATCACCTGGGAACTTGTTAGAAATAGAAAGTCTCGGCCCCTGCCTAGACCTCCTGACTCAGAAAACCTTGGGGTTGGGCTCAGCAATCCCACTGAAGTTTAAGAACCACTGCATTAGGGGGTTATAAGCAGGGACGTAACATGAAGCTAAGTTTCTGGGTAACATGCTGTAAATAAACTAAAGCATTAGTTGTTTCACCAACAGATAACAGCAGTGCACCTTAATCTGTATAGTGTATATTAACTATTATAATGCCAATGGTTAACCCAGTGACAATGTCAAAACATCACGGACTTTTACACCTGTAACTTACATAATACGGAACATCAATTATACTTCAATTTAAAAAATCAGATTCATATACAATGGTATTTGTCTTTGCATATTTTGAATTTCAAGGAATTTCTGGTCAATTTCAAGAAATACTAAGACCCAGGGGCTTCCCCGGTGGCGCAGTGGTTAAGAATCCACCTGCCGGGCTTCCCTGGTGGCGCAGTGGTTGAGAGTCCGCCTGCCGATGCAGGGGACGTGGGTTCGTGCCCCGGCCCAGGAGGATCCCACGTGCCGCGGAGCGGCTGGGCCCGTGAGCCATGGCTGCTGAGCCTGCGCGTCCGGAGCCTGTGCTCTGCAACGGGAGAGGCCACAGCAGTGAGAGGCGCGCGTACCGCAAAAAAAAAAAAAAGAATCCGCCTGCCAATGCAGGGGAAACGGGTTCAAGCCCTGGTCCAGGAAGATCCCATGTGCTGCAGAGCAACTAAGCCCATGTGCCACAACTACTGAAGACTGCGCACCTAGAGCCCATGCTCTGCAACAAGAGAAGTCACAGCAATGAGAAGTCCACACACCATAACGAAGAGTAGCCCCCGTTCGCCACAACTAAAAGAAAGCCCGTGCACAGCAACAAGGACCCAATGCAGCCAAAAATAAATAAATAAATTTATTTAAAAAAAAAAAAAAAAAGGAAGAAATACTAAGACCCAAAACGCATTTTCAATTATCTGCTCCACAGTTAGGGCCTCAAATCACCAAATGAGAAATCAAGAAAAGCCACTCTTTTCCTCACTTCCCTCCCGAGCGTAGCTCACGTTTCCTCCACCTGTTCCTCTGTGTCAAAGTCATCCCTATCCTTCTCGAATAATTCAAAGCCATTAAAACTGCCTCCAACCCCGTCCCTCCCACACGTATATACCTCCAGCCGGAAGGAAACTATCTCTTTGCTGCTCACACAACCACTCACACCATAGTTGTTTGGATCCCTGTCTTATCTGTCTTACTGATCTATAAATTCCTTTGGGACAGGGGTTTTGGTCCTTAAATGCTTCCTCCTCCCAGTTTTTCTCCTCCCCCCCAACCCCCGTAAAATACTACACATAGCTAATCAGTAATACGTGTATGCTCAACTGAACCGGTGATACTGTGGTTCGAAGACTCAAAAGTTCCCCAGAAGATGGGAACGTGAACAGGAGACAGACATGAAGAGAGTATGTTCACGTCATCGGGCATAAGAAGCGTTTATATGCAAACACGTGGTATAACTTCAAAGTGAGCTTTCTCAGAGCCAGACAGTGTCTCAAGTGAAGAAAACAAAGCATTCTGCTAACTTTGGGATAACCTAAGAAATCTTTTCTCTCCTTTTCAACTATGCCTGAAGCCTGATTTAGACAGATTTCAAATTCTACCAAAGCTTTAGCCTACTCTGCTTTAAAGGTCTGTCATAGACAAAGTAAAAGAACTAAAAAAATATATTCAACTAGTTCATCCTCCATCTCACCATCTCAACCATTATGTAAGCTTAACATTGGTTAGTATGGTTTCTTCGAAACTGAGTACTGCTGTCTTGTAGGCAAGTGTCTGGTTTTACATAAAGATACTGTTACAGACCTCATCCTATCTTCTGCTTTTATTCACTAAGCACTGTATTTTTTTATAGTTTTTATTGGAGTATAGTTGATTTGCAACGTTGTATTAGTTTCTGCTGTACCACAAAGAGAATCAATTATACATATACATATATCCACTCTTTTTTTTTAATTTATTTTTTATTTATTTTTGGCTGTGTTGGGTCTTCGCTGCTGTGCATGGGCCTTGTCTAGCTGCAGCGAGCAGGGGCTACTGTTTGTTGCGGTGCATGGGCTTCTCACTGCGGTGACTTCTCATTGCAGAGCGTGGGCTCTAGGCGCACGGGCTTCAGTAGTTGCGGCATGCGGCTCAGTAGTTGTGGCTCACAGGCTCTAGAGCACAGGCTCAGTAGTTGTGGTGCACGGGCTTAGCTGCTCTGCGGCATGTGGGATCTTCCCGGACCAGGGATCGAACCCATGTCCCCTGCATTGGCAGGGGGATTCTCAACAACTGTGCCACCAGGGAAGCCCTATATCCAACTCTTTTTTAGATTCTTTTCCCATATAGGTCATGACAGAGTACTGAGTAGAGTTCCCTGTAAGCAGTGTATTTCTAAGATCCATCCACGATGCCATGAGTACAACCAACCCACAGCTTCTACTTCTTTCCTTTCTACCTCGCACTTTGCTATGGAAGTGGTCCTCCATTTTCAAAGATTTCACCTCTGTGAAATTCTCTGGGAAAACTTAAAACCCAACTATGGACACAAATTTAAATAGGCAAGAACTACCCTCACCAAAGAAGATCAAAAATAAGAACATTCATCACCCAAACAACATTTATTAAATGCCCAAAGTATGTCAAACACTGTGCTCAGTGTTAGAAACACAAAGACGAGAGGACCGGCCACACACTCGAGCAGCACACAGAGCAACAGAGGGGCACAGCAAACATGTGACAACAGGAGAACTTCCTGGTGGAGGTTCAGATGACGTGCAGTGAAAACAGGGGAAAAAAAGCACTCCTTTCAAGGAGTACTACTGAACCGAAAACTGCAGGATGAGTAAGACAAGCAGGAAGAGGGCCATCCAGGCAGAAAAACATCACATGTAAAGGCGTGAAGAAACCTAGCATGCTATCATCAGTGCAATCCTGGAACCGCTGAAACAGCAAGGTGGGAGGACAAACAGAAGAGACAGGTCACTTTTTAACCTGTGAGGCGCAGCTACGCCGTAGAAACGTACAAAACTTGTTTCACACACACAGAGAATATGGCAAAGTCAGATGGTGCAGAGCAGGTGGTGGACGGCAATACACAAGAAGGTGCAACTTACCGTGAGCGAAAGGAAAACGGATCAGGCCCCACAAACAGTCCTAACGCAGGGTCCCTGGGAGCACGTGTGAGGTGGTGAGCAGATCTTCCAGAACTGCCCCTCGATCCGGAAGGAAGGCCGGCTGAGCAGTGAGGAGGTGGCTGCTCTTCCGTTCAGCACAAAGCAAACACATTATTTACTCCCCCTCCACGGTGGATGCTGGGTTTGAAGTGCTGATTTGTTCTGTGTTTTGAGTCTTTCAATCACTTCCACTGCCCACTGAGAGGCAAAATATTCTGGAAGTCTATCTTGACACTAAAAGGCCCAAATCGAAATCCACTAAGCTAGACAATAAAGAAACTTTGTATCTAGCTGAGTTTCTATCATAGCCTATAAGTAATACAAGTCATTCTGGAAGAATTCTGGAGGGGGAAGAGACAGACTGCTGTCTCAGAAAGACCACCACGGGGTCTTCCCTGGTGGTGCAGTGGTTAGGAATCCGCCTGCCAAGGCTGGGGGCATGGGTTCGAGCCCTGGTCCGGGAAGACCCCACATGCTGCGGAGCAACTAAGCCCATGCGCCACAACTACTGAGCCTGGGCTCTAGAGCCCGCGAGCCACAACTACTGGAGCCCGCGAGCCACAATTACTGAACCCGCATCCCACAACTACTGCAGCCCATGTGCCTAGAGCCCGTGCTCTGCAACAAGAGAAGCCACCACAATGAGAAGCCCGCGCACCGCAACGAAAAGTAGCCGCAACTAGAGAAAGCCCGCGCGCAGCAACAAAGACCCAACACAGCCAAAAATAAATCAATTAATTAATTAATTTAAAAAAAAAAAGAAAGAAAGACCACCACAAAGTCGTGTATAGATGGACTGAAGGCATGAAGAACAGAAAGGTTAAGAAGATAAAAGAGGAGAGGATCAGCCCAGTCCAGCAGGCAAGGGGTAATGCAGAAAAGGAACACCAGGGGCTAGAGAAGAGGGGTCCGTGACAGTGATGAAACCATCATGGGAGGAAACAGAAGAACGGAAGGAAAGCAGGATAACGCCCAGGTCTCCCGACCACTGAAAGCAGCAAGCAAAACCTACCAGAGAAAGGATCCTCTCCACCTTGAAAATAAAAGTGTTATCCAAAATAGCCCCCCCTTTCCAGGAGATCAATAAATTACCAAAAGATGACCTACACATCACAAACCAGCTATCAGTTAGCAACTAGATATTGCTGGGGTGCAGAAAAACACTGGCATGAGGAGACCCTTTCTAGAATTCAAGTCACCTCTGACTTGAATTTCCTAGATTGCTGGCTGCTTTGTATCTGTCAATAAAATGAAGATTATCACAGCGCTAAAAAAAAAAGGTCAAGGAACTTGTAGGTGAAAGTATCAGATGCTTCCAAGGTGGCGTGGTCACATGGTCAAAGGCACAGTTGTAAAACACTTGCAGGATCACGCTTCTGTAAGAAACCTGATGTGCCCCGCTCCGTTTAAAGAACGAAGGGGACAGAAGGCGGCTTTCTCTCAAGCTCTGCAGAGCTCTCTAATGATATAAAAAGTCTGGTTTCTCCTTAGTCCCACAGGAGGAGCTTGTGGACATGTTACCCTCCCCCCATCCCTGTCCTGGTCTTAATCCCAACCCCAGGCAGGTGTTACTGTTTCTTCTCTCACCCTTGAAGCTTCTGAACACCTAGAGCAAGTCACACACTGTGTGGACTGAGTTCACAGCCAGTTCACACTAACAGCTGGGCCCTCGGTGTGATAACGCTTTTATCCATCTTAGGTGGTTTTCTGTAGTCTTCCTATGACGTGGGTTATCAGTCTCTCGCACTTCTCCCAGTTCTTTCGCTCTGGCACCTCCATCATCCATTCTCACACAGCAACGGAGGGATCTTTTCTAATCTCTCAGATTATGTCACTTTTACTGCTTAAAACTCTTCTAGTGGCTGCCACATCCCCTCCCCTGCCACCTAAAATCTTTGCCCCAGCCCAGGAAAGCCTACATGCTGCACCTCTCCACCTCCGCTCCTGCCACTTGCCCCCAGCCTGCTAATCTCCAGCCTCACCATCCCCATTGCTTCCTCCAGGCCTTTGCACCAGCCCCTGGGAATTCTGCCTACTTGATATGCCCCTCCCACAAATCTTCACAGGACCAGCCCCTTCCTGTCATTCAGGTCTCAGCTGAAATGTCACTTCCCTGACCATCCAATCTAAAGCAGCCATCCCAGTCACATGATGCTTTTAAATCCTACATCCCTCTCATGTTTGGTTTTTTTACTTTGCATATCCGCCCCCCTCCAAGCCCCACGCTAAACTTCTTGAAAGGTAAAAGCTCCCTGAAAACTCTCTTCTTTCCTGTGTCCATGGCACTTAGAACAGTAATGGATGTTCACTAAATACCTGCTGAACAGACGTTGTCTCCAAAAGGCCATCCAAAAACAATCAGCAGGTTAATGAGGAAGAATGAAGAGCGATGATTTAATGTGATTTCATTTGATATCAGTCCTTAGTTTACTTCCGATCAATTCATCTGGTTAAACTGAATCACTATTCCTCACTATACAGACAACCCTGGGGCAGCAAGGGGAGACGCTATCACTCTGCCCCCCTCCGGAGATCCCACCAGCAGTGGGCATTCCTTCAAGTCACTGCTGGACCTCTCAAGCCACTGGAAATGACTGCACAATGACGATGGCAATCTCTCAGCAGACGCCACGCTTTCCTTGCTCTCCACGGCTCCCAACACGCCTATTCTACTCTGCCCTTCCTTCCCTACCTCAGCACCTGCACACGCTGTTTAAAGATACCGTGGAAAGAAAGATCATCCAACACCCCTCATACAAAAGGTAAACATTAAAAAAAAGAAGAGGAAGAAAAAAGGTAATCATTACACCCCTTCTCTTTCCCTGCTGATGTGGAAGAACTAAGATCTCTATGGAGGTATTAGACATAGAAAAAAACAACAGTCACTGAGATGTTTACTCTGCACAGGGTGAGGCCAGCTCCACATCAGTCGAAACTTGACAAGAAACATTGACCAATCTTCTCACCCAGTTTGGATTTAAATATGGGAAGATATCTCTGTTTTCCTTTCTCTACGTCAAAAATAATTACAGTTATGCTCTGAAAAGCAATATTTGAAGTTATCATTAGCCAAAAGAACATCATGACTACTGTCCTGCCCAGTATATAAAAACATTCTAGAGGGACTTCCCTGGTGGTCCAGTGGTTAGGACTCCGCACTTCCACTGCAGGGGGCATGAGTTCAATCCCTGGTCGGGAAACTAAGATCCCACATGCCATGCGGCTCAGACAAAAAAACAAACAAACAAACAAAAACCATTCTAGAACATTTCTTCACAGGTAGACCTCGTTTTCATTTCATTTCTGCCAAGTGACCTGCAGTAAATTACCAAAACCCTTTGAGCTTGAAATTCCTTATCTGTTGTATGAGAAGGGGGTAGCCTCGCTTCACAGGGTCATAAGGAGATTATCTGGGATGAGCAGCCTAACCTCGGGGCAGGTGTTGGGCACACGAGGGGTTCCAGGAGAAGCTCCCTCTCCACCCTGGGTGGGAAATGAGAGCACAGGGCTTTCACCCATCCTGGTTTACAGAGAAATTGTTCATTCCACTGTGGAAGACCAATACACTGCCTTGACCATTTTTTATTTTTACCACTAGCAGTTTCAACTGGTATTCTACAATAGTTTACTTTCCTAAACTTGCGCCTTAGGGATTTCTGGTAGAAATATTTCAAATTTAAATAAATAGTACTAAGTTATAAATCTGTTTCTAGAAAAACCACTGAAATATGCATTTCAAAAGGGAAAGTTCAGTATTTACTGGCCCCATGAACAATTTCAATGAAAATCTGGTTCCATTAACCAAATAAATCATTTGTTTTTCGGATAAATTTTATGCAGAAAAGAGCTAAAAATGGCACAGTGGCTGAGTCTGCGAAGCTACTTTTCTTGCACGTGATCTAATTATGTTGAGAATTTGCATTTCTTCGATAAGATAGTTTTCTTTTGATAAGACTATGCAGACGTTTTTAAGAATCCTCCCTAATGCTCAGTGCTCCTCAAGGATCTCCTAATGACTAAGACTTCTTGATGAAAAATTTTACTGTCTCACCTACCACTCCAGCGTAAGTATACCTCTCACATGGTCTGTCATCTATGTTTGCTTTTCTCAATGACATCTGATTAAGGAAAATGTTCTGTTCAGTACCTAGCACACCGTCAAAAAAAAAAAGTATTTAAACGATGTTTGACTTGACTACATGGCATGAGCTGAAAAGAACACCCTGGATTCCTGAATTCTTATATCCCATTCTTCATATTCTTTGTGATACTTGTTAGTAGAGAAGGGTGGTGAGAGGTTTACAATACATGATGACAAATCATACCAACATGTATTGGTACGCAGTTACCCTATTTGAGCTGGAGAGAGGCTGGACCTCACATGAGCTGCAAGAATGGCTCAGTGTTAAGTTAGCTTTAGAAAGACTTTTTAAGGAGTCTCACACACTATGGTAGATTACCAAGAGATAAAGTTCTACAGTATTCCTTAAAAGCTCCAGAAAAGAGAGGTTTTGTTTTCTTGTTTTTACTGTCTGCTGCTGGGGGTCAGGGGACGTGAAGAGGGAGAGAAAACAGTTCTTCCTAGAAGCAGCGTATGAATAAATGACCCTCCGTGTCCCTCCCAGATAAAGAAGTTCTAAGTTAATTTTTTAAATATAAGCAGGTATACGTTTGTGCTACGTTTCTTTATAAAGTCTAAATCTGGTTTCTCTGAAACAGGTAAAAGTACAGAAATTATTAAATGCTTTTCAGCTTTTAATTAGTGTAGCAGAAGTCACAAGGCAACAAATTTCACTACCGCACGTGAAATGTGAGATACTTTGCACATTTTTTAAAATAGATGATTTGTTTAACAGCCTTTGAGAATTACAATTCTATAGAGAACCTACCTTAAACTTTCTTCTGGAATAAAACCTAAACTAACTCACTACATTACTACTCAACAACAAAAAGAAATTCTTTCACGACATGGTATAATCATAATAATACAATGTTCCAATGCTATAACTTGAAAGGTTTGTAATTTCAAAACACAATTTCAGTTTGGGAAAATATGTGCAAATAAAACCAGCACTTCTACATGAAAATAATACAAGTATTTCAGCAGAAGTTAAGCTCTTGGGCTGTACATCTAACGAAGCTGCACCTAGTTGCCTTTATTTTTTGTTTGTTTGTTTGTTTTGTTTTGTGGTACGTGGGCCTCTCACTGTTGTGGCCTCTCCCGTTGCGGAGCACAGGCTCCGGACGTGGGCCTCTCACTGTTGTGGCCTCTCCCGTTGCGGAGCACAGGCTCCGGACGCGCAGGCTCAGCGGCCATGGCTCACAGGCCCAGCCGCTCTGCGGCATGTGGGATCTTCCCGGACCAGGGCACGAACCCGTGTCCCCTGCATCGGCAGGCGGACTCTCAACCACTGCGCCACCAGGGAAGCCCTAAAGATATATATTTTTTAAATTCAATTCCCACTAGTCCCATTTCAAGTGCAGTGGCTGCAGGTGGCTGGTGGCTACCACACTGGACAACACAGATACAGTTCATTTCCATCACAGCTGGATATAAATGCCAAATATATGATATCAACCACTGAGACAGGCAAATTCAAGTCCTCTGGCCTTCCATGTGGCACTACAGAATACTGTGTGTGGTTTTGTGTGTACATTTTGTTAATTTCCGTTTCAGCAGCAGGTACAAACAAAAATTTTTATAAAACTATTTTTAAAAAGAAGAGTGAATGCTTTTAGAGTTAGCTAAGCTCCTTCCTAAAAATATTCTTTGAATACAACACTTCACAAAATGAAAGTAATGAAAAAAAGATATCTGATATAATTTTAAATGGCTGAGAAATTTTGCTTTTAATGATGATTTCCCTTTATTTGATAAGTAAATACAACATGAGAGTGGCTCACTAAAAAGCCATACTGTCAAACTGCAAATGATCCTTTCTTTAATGAAGAAAAAATAAGGTGTCAAGTATGAAAGAATTATCAGTTTCTCCTCACCAAGTTGTGGAAATATCACAGACCCAGACATACTAACTATGGCAGGTATCTGAAAATGAGTGTAATTATTACCCCCTTTTCTGCAGTACCCTATCATTACCTCTATTGTGATTCTCAGCGCTTGTCTACTTATTTTTAGTTAGCCTACTAAAATGCATCATCCCCTTATGGTTTGGGGTCCAAGTATCACTTCATGTCCCACATGGAAGAAATTCACTTGATTCTCTAACATTTGGTGAGAAAACACATGAACACAATTTATTTGCACATTTTTAATATAATGCAGCCTAAATATCAACAGTAAATTATTTTTAGCATGCCTTTAAAAGCAGATCAAAAAAATGTACTCTTAATGCCACAGAACTATACACTTAAAGACGGTTAAAAGGGTCATTTTTATGTTACGTACATTTTACCCCAACAAGAAAGCATATCAAGGCAACTATCTACTTTCTGAGACTATCCATTTTTCCATATTAAGCATAATGACCTTCCTGACAAATTAGAATTTTTCAAAGTAATAAATTCAAAAACCTTACTTGGTGGAATAAAAATCCATATTAAAAGCTAAAGAGGAGAATATATTTAAGAAAACAGGCTTATTTTCAAGTACCCCAAACACTACAGGATAAAGACACATATAACATGAGGTTACTAAATGAAAATTTGTTTCATATTTTTGTGTGTCACAAGTATAAGAATCTCCCATTTAACCAATATTGCAAATTCAGGAGAAGTTCTTATCTAGCAACTATTCTAAGCCAGGCAATGAGGCACACTAACTGCTTCATAAACAGTAACTCTAATCCTCACAACCACCCTAAGAGCTACTATCATCCCCATTTTGCAGATGGTGAAATTCAGGAACAAATCAGTAAAAAAGAAAAAAGGCTACAGTCCCAAAGGTAGGAGCTGAGCAAATACTATGCGTGCCATCACACCACACAGTCTCATTAAGAGTCTACTAACATTAGGAAAGGCAATCAGAAGAACCATGCTGCTAAATTAAATACAGTCTAAAGAGCTACATAAATTTTTATAGATTGTGATGATCTGGTATGTAGTTGGGAGAAAGAAAATTTTCATAAGCATTAAGAAAGCCCAAAGAATACCTTACTTTTTCAAGGAAGAAATCATATTGCAACAACTCACACTTGTTGTCTTGCTCCTATTTTTAAGAATAATTCACAGACAACTTGCAAAAGTTATTTTAAGGCAAAGAAATGTATATCCAAGGAATAAAAAATTTTAACAGCAAAATCCCTCACCCTTATCCAATGTCCGTATTTTAATATTGGGCATTCACATCACAAACCTAACTTCATGACCAGGTATTAATCTAAAATAGGATGCATAATGCTATTAACACTTTCAAATTCCCTGAATCCTGCCAGGACAAACTATCCCAAACCATCTAAACTCAATTATCAAATCCAATAAATTCAGTGTGTCCAGTACGTGAAAGTTTAGGACGCCCTCCTTAAACACAAGCTAGGGGGCCTGGGGACAGAATATTATATTCTGAATCTGTGACTGCATATAAACAAAATGTGTCGCCACTCACTCCACAGCTTGTATAAAAGTAAAAGAGGGGCTTCCCTGGTCGCGCAGTGGTCGGTCCGGGAATATCCCACATGCCGCGGAGCGGCTGGGCCCGTGAGCCATGGCCGCTGAGCCTGCGCGTCCGAAGCCTGTGCTCCGCAACGGGAGAGGCCACGACAGTGAGAGGCCCGCGTACCGCAAAAAATAATAATAATAAATAAATAACTATAAAATCAGACCACTTTTAAAAAAAAGTAAAAGAAAAGTTGTTTCTTTGTTTTAACAAATGAAGTCATAAGAAAACATCGGATGACTGCAAGATGATCCCGCTTCAGTGGGAGAGGTGTAAGTACAACTTCCTCGAGGAAACACACTACTGAAGTCTGCATAAGCCACTGCAACCCTCCAGGTTCTGAGACCGTTGAAGGAAAGGGGCATTTCAAATGTCTCAAACCTGCTGTTCACCTGTGTCCTGGTGGCCACGTCAAAAGCCTACAGAGCCTATAAAGAACTCACTAATCTTCTCAGAGGTCTCGCTAAACAAGTTGTGGGAAACAGCAGGAACCAGGCAAATGCGTTTACTGCGATCAAAAACTTTGAGGTTGCATTTATTAAAACCAGTTTCCAGAAAGAGACAGAGTGGCTTGGCTGCCATCACAGCTATCAAGATCGAAATTCAACTAAAAATAAAGCAAGAGTTCTCTTTTCAGTAGGTATATTTCACTCCAACTTAAAGTTGTTTGTTTAAAGACAAAGCAAATAACAAGATTCCCAGTTCCCTTGTTCTTGACCTCCAAGAACTGCAAAAAGTCAGGACCCAACCAGAGAGAAAAAGAAAAGTTCGAGTGGCTGCCTCACCGACACTAGAGCAGTTGCTGGAACCCCTCCCCTCGGGGAGGGTCTCCCCGCTCCCGCACGCAGGAGCTTGGAGTGGAGAGCCCGGAGGATGGAGCCGCAGCAGCTTTCCCGAGGTTTGCAACGCAAAGACCACCCGCGACGCGGACTCAGGCCCCCGGGCTCCTCTCGGGATCCGCACGAAGGCGCGCACCAGACCTCCGCCCGCGACCCCGCACACTTCCGGCCCCGGCCCCTACCCGCCAGCCCGCTTACCGGCATCATTTTGGACCCGAACCGCATCGAAGCGGGTGGCCAGACCGCTGCTCGGAGCCGAGTGGAGGCGCCCCGGGGGTCGCGCGGTGCGGGGGAGGGGAGCGCAGAGGGAGGCCGCCCGGGAGGCGGAGGACCTGTTGCAAAGCGGGTGGCGGGGCGGCGTGCGGGTCCGCAGAGTTCTCCCCGCGGTCTGGGACGCTACCGAGCCCCGGGCCCACCTCCGACCGGGCCGCCGGACGCGGCTTTGTCTCCTCAGCGCTCGCGACGGCCCGGACTGCCCGCTTTGCTCCGAAACCAACTAATCCCGGGGCCTGGCCCCCGCCGAGGCCGCGCCGGCTCCGCCCCCCGCGCGGAGCCCCGCCCGCGGCGCGCGAGGCTGGCTGGGGGAGGGGAGGCCGCAGGGACGGAGCCGCGCGCGCCTGCGCGGGCCCGCGGCGGGAGGGAAGTAAGACGGCTGGCTCGCGCCCGGGGTGGCGGGCGTCGGGTCACCTTTTCTTTATTTGCCTTCGGACGACGCGTCGCCGGGGGCGCGCGGCGGAGCGACCGGAGCGCGCGCCTGCAGGCGGGGCCGGGGACTTTAAGGCAGCCTCCGAAAGAAGCAATAATGTAAGACGCGGGAGGAGCACGGGGCCTGCGGCCGTCACCTCCCCGCAGTTTCGAACTGGGCTGGGAGGCGGAACCTTGGGCCGAGACTCGGCACCTGGACGGGTCCTTCCCGCGGCGCTGCCGCGGGGTTCGGCCGGAGCCAGGCGGCCGGACCTCATGGGAGGACCCGGCCGCACGGCTGGAACGGCCATGTCCCTGGAGGCCCGGCGACTGCCCCGTCCCAGCAAGATGGAGATCGGCGGGGCAGTCTAAGCCTGCAGCGCATTCTGACAGTTCCTGGTGAAGGAGTCCTCGGGCTGTCGCCTTTCGTCTCATTTGCCATCGTCCAAATTCTGATTTAGAACTCACGTGTGACTTTTTATAACTAAAAACAAACAAAAAACCCAAATATTTAAAAATGTTTAAAATGGTCAATTTTGTCTGTTTTACCACAATAAAAATAAGTAAAAAAACCAAAAAAGTTTGAAATGCGCAAAGCAGCTTTCTGAGGCGCTGCTTTTCTGTTGCTCAAGAATGTCCTGGATTTCCTCTCTGAAGGGTGCTTGTTACACCCTCAGGACAGTCTCGAATGTGACCACACACTGCTCCCTTTGCAGGGAGCTAAGCGAAGGCCTAGGAGAATTGCAGAGGCTCATTTCGAAAGAGTAGCAGAGCTGGTTCAGACATCCTCTTCCACCTTCCAGGGAGACAGATTCCGGGGACCCTAACTCCAGGAAGCCTTAGTTCTGGCAAAATTGTCCCTGTGAGCGAGCTTAAGTGGAGTGAAGCACCTGGATTTATCTAGCCTCAAGGATGGACAATTCGTTGTCCACTATATCCCTTACCAGAATCTCCATCAAAGTCCTATCCTACTCTCCCAGGTACATCTCTGGAAATATTAAACTATGGCTAATTTGATTAGTATTAAAATGTCTCCAAAAATCTAGTTTAAAGTCTAGCTTTTTTAAGAGGGTTGTCCTAAGTCAAGTAAAGGGAATTCATCCCTTTATTCAGTAAATATTTATCCAATACCTACTACATGCTGGGTATTCTTCTAAGTGCTGGGATACATTAATGAAGAAAACAAAAATTGGGTGGACAACAAAATCAGTAGCTGAGTATATTAATAATACTTAAATTACCAAATATAGTTATAAGAAAAAAATTAAAGGGGCTAAGGGGATGAGGCATGCAGGTGCAATTTTAAATCAAGCGGTCAAGGGACTTCCCTGCTGGTCCAATGGTTGAGACTTCCCCTTCCAGTGCAGGGGGTGTGGGTTTGATCCCTGGTCTGGGAGCTAAGATCCCACGTGCCCCAGGGCCAAAAAATCAAAACATAAAACAGAAGCAATATTGTGACAAATTCAATAAAGATTTTTTAAATGGTCCACATCAAAAAAAAACTTTAAAAATAAATGAATAAATAAATCAAGTGGTCAAGGTAGACCTCACTGAAAAGACGATCTGTAAACACAGACTTGAAGGAGTGAACTACAGCAGCAGTCCCCAGCCTTTCTGGCACCAGGGACCAGTTTCCGGGAAGACAATTTTTCGGACAGGGAGGGGTGGGGGGATAGTTCAGGTGAGTAATGAATGCAAGTTATGGGGAGCGGCAGATGAAGCTTTGCTAGCTTGCCCGCAGCTCACCTCCTCCTGTGCGGCCCGGGTTCCTAACAGGCCATGGACTGGTACCGGTACGCAGCCGGGCAGTTGGGGATCTCTGAACTACAGCTTCCATGAAGGCTTCCAGGCAGAGGGAAGAGCCAGTGCTAAGGGCGCAAGGTGGGAGCCTACTTGGCATATTCCAGGACCGTCAAGGAAGCCAGGATGGCTGGAGGAGACTAGATAAGGTAGAGAGAAGCGGCAGATGAGGTAGAGTGATATAAGGAGCCGGATAATGTACAGCCTTGAGGGCCATTGTGAGGACTTTGACTTTTACTCTGAGTGAAATGGGGAGTCATGGAAAGATTTTGAACAGATGAGTACCGTGATCTGACATATTTTAATGGACTCATTCTAGCTGCTGTGGAAAACAGACACAAAGTTAGCAGAGAACCTGTAGGAAGACCTTGCAATAATCCAAGCAAAAGATGAAAGTGGCTTGGGCAGTAACAGTGGATGTGGTGAAAAGTGGTCAGATGTGGGGTGTATTTTGAAGGCCGAACCCATAGAATTTCCTGATAGGAGAGATGTGGAATAGGAGAGTAAAAAGTCAAGGGTGAGTTCAAGGTTTTTTGTCCTGAAGGATGGAAGCTGCTACCAATCGAGACAGAGAAGACCCTGAGTGGCAAGTTGCAGGGAAGAGCCGATCATGTTAAATTTGAGAATCTTAATAAAAATAAGAAAAACCCTAATCCTGGAATTTAGCACATTTGTGGAAAGCAAGACTCCCTTTTGGCAACCGGCAGGGACTATGTAACACAAAAAAACCTACTTCATATTCCGCTGGCTTTCATTATTTTCTGGCATACAAAGAAATCTCAGAAACAACTGTAAGGTACCATGATCCAGGTCATCCAGGGAAAGAATTCTGGATATCGGTCACTAAACCTCCCATCCTCAACAATGAGAAAACATCTCTCTTTGCCATCCAAAAACTGGTCACACACAATAGTAAATTAAAAAAAAAATAGTAAATTATATTTAGAGGGAGCATCGGCAGCCCTGGCTTATTAATAAAATAATAGCAGCAGTAGAAGAAAGGAGAGAATTATTGGAATAAGATGGCCCAGGTCTATTTCTTTCCTGCCTGTTCCTCCTAAGGAGAGGAAGAAAAGGGGACAGCAGCTGGCGATTTGTCCCAAAACTCACTTCCAGCCAATTGAGAATTCCCTGCTGCCAAATAGCAGGCATGTTTCTGTTGAGGGTTTTGTTTTCTTTTCTTTCTTTCCTTTTTTTCCTTTTTTTCTTTTTTAGCGTTGAGCATGAAACCAATGAAACCCTGTCTATGCTTTGGTTTCATTCCTTCAGATTCTGTGCCATCACATATATTAGCTCTCAGATGGGTTCTCTTTTCTCCCTTCCAAAGTTCCACCTATTTCTTCATTCCCACTCTCCCCTGCTTATTCTGCTGAGAGCCTGTCCTCGTTTCTCCCGACTCTATAATTCTATATTCAACTCCGAGAAAGATAAATCAAATCACCATCAGCTGGGTGCGGAGGAGCTGTCTTCTCTTTGGATCTCACCTCACCCCCAGGCACAGTACAATTAATCACTTGTTTGGCTTGAGTTCAAATGTTTGAGTTCCCAACTTCCTCCCCATGTTACTTTCTTTCCCATTTCCCTCACGTGTTCCAAACCTTGCATCCCTCCCCCGCTCAGAAGATGAACTCCCAGTTTCCTTACCCAATAAAATAGAGGCTATTGGAGCTTACATTACACACCTGCAGTATCCTTTCCTCCACTTCCAACCCATCATGCAGGCTTCTCCGCTTCCTTCCTCTTCATTTCACTCTGTGTGCCTGAATTTTGCCAGGCACCATTCTAGACTCTAGAGATACAACAGCCTGCAAAACAAAGATTCTGCCTTCATGAAGCTTGGATTCTAGTCAGAGAGTTAGACAATAAATGAATGAGATTATAATAAATGCTTTGTGGGGCGGGGGAAGCAACTAGGTAAACCAAAGAGAGTAGTGTCTGTTCTGGATAGGGTGGTCAGAGGAGTCCTCTGAGGGATGAAGTGAGGGAGGGAATGGGACTCTAGGCAGTGGGAACAGCAAGGGCAAAGAGCCTGAGGCAGGAGTGTGCCTGGCATCTTAAAGAAACAGCACGGAATTCCCTGGCGGTCCAGTGGTTAGGACTCTGTGCTTTCACTGTGAGGGCCTGGGTTCAATCCCTGGTAGGGGAACTTAGATCCTGCGAGCCACAGGGTGCGGCCAAAAAAAAAGAAAAACCAGCAAAAAGGACCAGTGTGCCTGGCTCTGAGTGAACAGGAAGAGTGGTCAGGGAGGTGGAAGAAGATGGATCGCGTGGGACCATGTGTTCCACCAATTATGCTCCCTTTTGAAATCTCAGAGACTCCAATTTTCAGGTTTCTTCGCCTACAAGTTTATTTGGTTCTCTCCTACACTCCCTTCAAATTAGCAGTAACCAAAAGACAGAGATGGGGCAGAATTTTGAGTTTCAAGCCTCCTTGCCTCCATCCACACTTTTCTCTTTGCCTTGAATATCTTCCCCCTCACCCTACTTCTGCTCATCTTTTTTTTCTTTTTTTTTTTTGTGCGGTACGCGGGCCTCTCACTGTTGTGGCCTCTCCTGTTGCGGGAGCACAGGCTCCCGACTCGCAGGCTCAGCGGCCATGGCTCACGGGCCCAGCCGCTCCACGGCATGTGGGATCTTCCCGGACCGGGGCACGAACCCGCGTCCCCTGCATCGGCAGGTGGACTCTCAACCACTGCGCCACCAGGGAAGCCCTCTGCTCATCTTTTAAGTGCCTATCTAAATGTCATTCTTGGAAGTCATGTTTCGTGTTTCTCAAACAGTATTAGTCAATATCTCATCTATATTCCATAGCATTTATATATATATATATATATATATAATTTATTTATTATGGTACTTACCATATGATATAGAAAATAACACATTTGTCTCCCCAACTAGACTCACTCAGTGGCAAAAGCTATTTGTTTATTCATTTATTTGTGTATCTTCAGCCCTAACATTGTGCCTGGGCGTGGTAGGTACTCAATAAATGTAGAATTGATGGTACTTAATCAGTGTTTACCATGCTCTCTTTTCTCTTTCCTGGGTTTGCTGGGTATAGTGAGGTTTTGTTCCTGATTCCTGCAATAGCCTCGGGCAGGTCTTCCTGCCCTGTTTCCTCCAATCCATTCTCCACCCTAGGAGTTGGCAAACAACAGGCCAAATCTGCCCTCCACCAGTTTTTGTATTGCCCATGAGCAACTACGGTTTTTACATTTTTTAGTGCTCGAGGGAGAGGGGAGGAATCAAAAAAAGAATATGGGGCTTCCCTGGTGGCGCAGTGGTTGAGAGTCCGCCTGCCGATGCAGGGGACGCGGGTTCGTGCCCCGGTCCGGGAAGATCCCACATGCCGTGGAGCGGCTGGGCCCGTGAGCCATGGCCGCTGAGCCTGCGAGTCGGGAGCCTGTGCTCCCGCAACAGGAGAGGCCACAACAGTGAGAGGCCCGCGTACCGCA
>RJWK010012830.1:0-39868 GCA_004363435.1 Platanista minor
TATTCCCTTCTGACTAAAGTGATTGGTCTTCCATCTATTCCAGCTCACCTCCTGGACCCACTGCCAGCTTAATCCTCCTCAAAGATTCATGTTCACTTACCTCCTCAAAAGCTTCAAATGCCAGTTTGGATATGGCCCCAAGCTATCCATCCTGCCTTATTCCCACTATCCTGCTGCCTGGGGCCCCTGAGCCAGCCAAATATTTCTCCCCTCTCACAGTTGCATACCCTCGGAAAACTCTGGGTGCATCCTGCTCAGTCAACTTCGTTTATGTCAATTTCCAGCCTCAAGTGTCCCTTCTAGAGTAGTGTCGGCGGGAAGGATGGCGTAAAGACCTCCGAACATCCTCTCTGAGAACCGTGGCAAAAATCATCACCGTCAAATTTTGCAAAATTCAGAAAATTAACCAAAGGCTTGCGGCAATCAGGGAGTGTTTACTGGGAAAAGAAAAAGGCAGAATCTCAATAAGAACCGTGAGCTTTATGGTGTTGCAACTTGGCTTACTCTCATCCCCCCTCTCCCCAGTTCCCCAGTAGCCTTGAAAACCAACAGCCTTCAATGCCAGCGAAAAGCAGCAGCCTGGCAGAAGAGGGTCAAAACCCTATTCCCGTAGCTGTCTGGTGGTTCCCTGGAGGACCCCGCTTTGCAAGACTCGTCTTTATTTGACCTGACTAGGACTTCACTCAGTGCAGACAGTCTTTGCCTTTGCCATCTTTTGGTGCCCCCTGAACAGACCAGGAGCCCTCCCAGCTCAAAGCCATTACTGCTGCCGGCTGTCCTTGCCCTGGAATCCAGACGTCTCACTCCCCACCTCCTCCAAGTCCTTGTTTGAACGTTGCCTTCTCCATGAGGATTTCCCTCGTTGTAAATCCTCCCCCACCTGCAGGTACTTCTCATTTCCTTCCCCAGCTTCATTCACCTCCAGAGCCCTTATCACCCTCGTACATACCGTCTACTCCATTTATATTAGGCTTATCATATGTTTCTCCCGCTAGAATGCAAGCTACCATGAAGGCGAGACTTTGTCTGTTTTCTTCAATGCTGTGTCTCCAGCACCTAGAAGATTGCCTGGCACAAAATAAGTGCCCAGTATATATCTGTCGAATGAGTAAATGAAAGAAGGTTTGGAAAAGAAAATGTTAGCAGAAATGCGGCACTTCTTGTGAAACGTAGCCTGTAGGTGCCTGGTAATTAATCGTCATACTGACAAGAGATGGGAACTTATTTGCAGGAGAAACTGGTCATTGAGTCCTGAAACTCTTCCAGGGATAAAGCCAATGCTCTGCTCCCATCAGCACCTCCATGCTGGGCGCACAACACATTTTTGTTGATTTATTTGAGACCAAAGTCTGGCTTTTCTCCAGGAAGTCATAAGAATACAGAAGTCCCCAGGAGTCCCCGTGACCCACTGAAGATAGACAGGAGAGATTAGGTCTAAAGGAAACTGACTTATTTTTGTTTGGTTTTGTTTGACAAACAATCTCTTCAGAAGTGATATTCCAAATAAACAAGTTCTCTTGGAGGAGAGCATGCATTTCAGCAACAATGCTAAAAGTTTGCTCCTAGAAACATCTTCATGGTCAGTAAGATTTCTTTTTAATGGTACCTAACAGCAAATTTTCACTTTTGCAACAAGGGCTTACTTTTGCAAGTGACCCAAAGTCCCTTAAAACAAAATCATTCCTAATTTCCCTGGTTAGAAACTCCAGTAAAATGTTGAGCAGAAGAGTTGTGGAGGCAGGTATCTTTGTCTTACTTCTGATCTTTAGGAAAGGAAAGGATTTAGCCTTTCACCATTCATTATGTTAGCTATAGTTTTTTGTTTTGTTTTTGTTTTTGTTTTTGTAGCTGCCTCTTATTCGGCTGAGAAAGTCCCCTTCTACCTACTAAAGTTTTGTTTTTTAATCAGGAACAAATGTTGGACTTTGTTAAATGCTTTTTCTATGGCTACTGAGATAATCATATAATTTCTTCTTTGACCCATTGGTTAGTTATAAATGTATTATTCCATGTACAGTTATTTGGAGATTTTCCAAGTATCTGTTACTGATTTGTGATTTACTTCCACCGTGGTCAGAGAACATACTTTGTATGATTTGAATCTTTTTAGATGTGTTGAGACTTGTTTTATGGACCGGAGTAATTATGCATCTTGGTAACTCTTCATGTGCGCTAACAAGGAATGTGTATTCTGCTGTTGTTGGGTGATGTGATCTATAAACGTCAATCAGGCTGAGTTGGTGGAGGGCTGCCCAGGTCGTCTACATCCTTGCTGATCTTCTGTCCACTTGTTCTACTAATTATTGACAGAGTGGTGTTGAAATCTCTGACGGTAATTGTGGGTTTGTCTGTTTCTTCTTGCAATTCTATTCATTTCTCCTTCATGCATTTTTTTTTTTTTTTTGCGGTACACGGGCCTCTCACCGTTGTGGCCTCCCCCGTTGCGGAGCACAGGCTCCGGACACGCAGGCTCAGCGGCCATGGCTCACGGGCCCAGGTGCTCCGCGGTGTGTGGGATCCTCCCGGACCGGGACACGAACCCGCGTCCCCTGCATCGACAGGCGGACTCTCAACCACTGCGCCACCAGGGAAGCCCTCCTTCATGTATTTTGAAGCCTTGTTATTCAGTGCATAACATTTAGAATTGTAACGTCCCCTGGATTAATTGATCCCTTTATCATTATGAAATGACTTTTTAATTCCTGATATTTTATTTGTTCTGTAATCTGCTTTGTCTGATACTAATATTCTCTCTCCAGCTTTCTTTTGATTACTGATTAGCATAGCCTAACTTTTTTCATCCTTTTACTCTTAACCTACTTGTGTCTTAATAACATGGCATTTCCTGGAGGCAGATATGATCTTCTCCCGGTTACAGTCCTCAGCTTCCTCATATACACAACAATGAACAGGGGCCTGTCAATCTCTCATGCCCAAATTTCTCCCTTGACCTTGGTGGGGATTAAGTGGGATTGGGGCCGAGTGTTCAGAGAGAAGCTTCGGTTCACCCTGCCACAAATACTACCTTATAACTTAGGTTGAATCCCGTCACATGTCAGCTGTGTGACCTTGGGCAAGTTCCTTAACCACTCTGAGCCTCAGTTTCTCCATCAGTAAAATGAACCGAATAATGTTGGCTTCATGGGGTTATAGATAATCTGTGTAGTTATCCTTCCCCAGGGTCCGGAGCTCATTTAGTGATAGATACTATCATCGTTATTATTTTTTATATTAATGTATATAGCATACAAATGCATATATTTACATTGCAAATCAACCTCTTAAGTGAACACAAAGCAGCTATCATACTTTTTTTTTTTAATTAACTTGCTCTGTCAGGGAGGTAATAAAAGGAATGAAATCAGAATGTTTTTCTCAACGTGCCTGCCATAAGTTAAGCATCTAGGTAGGTGCCTCTTTCCAAGGCTGTGGATGAGCAGGGCCAGATGGAGGGGGGGCCAGTGCATAAATTCTCTGCTGCTCTGCCCGGTGCCCTCCTCGGGGAGCGGCCGGCCAAGGGTGCTTGGTCCCCAGTCGTGTGATTATGACTCTAACCTTGAAGAACCTTGACAAGGAACAAGTGTCCTGGGTTTTCATCAGGTGCTGCCAGTGGGTCTTTTCCATCTGACATATTAATTCTCGCCTCTTCCTGTAAAGATAATTCACGTTCCTGGCAGCATTGTGCAAAGTACAATGCCGGGTGCCAGGAATCTCCTGCAAAACTTCAGCAGGGCTGTATTGTAATGTGCCGCTAGATTAATCTGGCCACCTAAAATGCATTTTTTAAAAGCCAAAGGTCTTTCCCGTGAATAACCTGGCGAGTATTTGACCTTCATTATAACTTCCCTCTAATGGAGTTTGGGGAAATGAAATGGGAGTTATTAGCCAGATTTATAAGACTGTCTCCTGAGAAAACAGGGGATGAAAAGGGGATGACTTAGCAGATGAGGTGCACTGGTTAATTCCCTGGCCCAGGAGAAAGACCTGGTCTCCAGCTTGCAAGACAAAAATATCCTCACCCCCAACCACTTTCCTGTGCTCCCAGTGCAGGGCTAGCGGTGCCTTTGTAACCTGAGGAAGCACTGCAGGCACAGCTCCAGGGATCTCCTCTCCCTGTCTTCAGAATCCTAACCTGCAATCCCACTAATGGGTATTTATCCAAATGAATTGAATTCAGGATCTCAAAGAGGTATTAGCACTCCTGTATTCATTATGACATCATTCACAATAGTCAAGATGTGGAAATGACCTAAATGTCCATTGATAGGTGAACAGATAAAGAAATGTGATAGAGGCATACGATGGAACACCACTCAGACTTTAAAAAGAAAGAAATTCTGCAAAATGGGACAACATGGGTGAACCGTGAGGACATTACGCTCAGTGAATAAACCATAATGGAAAAGAATATATATATATAACTGAAGCACTTTGTTGTACAGCAGAAAGTAACACAACATTGTAAATCAACTATACGTCAATAAAAATTAAAATAAATTTAAAAAAACAATGATGGATTATAGACTTAAAATTTTGCTGGGAATTCCCTGGTTGTCCAATGGTTAGGACTCAGAGCTTTCACTGCCAGGGCCCGAGTTCAATCCCTGGTCAGGGAACTAAGATCCCACAAGCTGTGCGGTGCAGCCAAAGAAACAAAATCAAAAACAAAAACAAAATTTTGTTAAGTGGGTAGATCTCATGTTAAGTGTTCTTACCACACCGAAAATTTTCAAAGTTAAGAGTAAATAAATAAATAAAGTGAAACATTCAAAAAAAAAAAACCTACCCTAAGAGACCATCATGTTGGTGATCCCAGTGGAGCAGGCTCAAACACAGGCTCCTGTTGGTATTTGGAGAGTGTTAAATCCACCTCATTGAAGGGTAGACGTGCCCTCGAGAGGGGCATCTTGGGTGGGAAACGGCGGAGTGAGGTTCCCGAAGGGGGAAGGAGCAAGTTCCCTCCAGGGGCGTCGAGAGCCATCGCCTGGGAGAGACAGTCCTGGGAAGCGGGAGACCAGGGCCCCTCGGAAGCTGAGGGGCTCCAGGAGTGGGAAGGGGGACGGGGCCGTGTCCTGCTCAGACAAACTCTCTCAGCAGCGTGCTTAGATGGTAAGGACCTCAGGGTGGAGATTCAGACCATGAACAATGATGACACTGATATTCCCATTAAGGACCTGTGGTCAGTTCACGTGGGCGGCCATAACAGAGGACCAAGGGCTGGAGGCTTAAACAACAGAATTTATTTTCTCACCGTTCGGAGGCTGGAAGTCCAAGGTCAGGGTGTCGGCAGGGATGCTTTCTTTGGAGGCCTCCCTCCTGGGCTTGGGGATGCTGTCTTCTCCCTGTGTCCTCAGGTGGTCTTCCCTCCGTGTGCGTCTGCGTCCTAATCAACTCTTCTTTTAAGGACACCAGTCACTTGGGATTAGGGTCCACCCTAGGGACTTCATTTTCATGTAATTACCCTTGTAAAGACGCCTGTCTCCAAATACTTTCACATTCTGAGCTCCTAGGGGTTAGGACGTCAACCGATGAATGTTTTGGGGACATAATTCGGCCTATAATCCTGTAACTTCTAGAATTTGTATGATTATACTGTAAAGCCACAATGGTTTGCATCCCTGGGCCTTCACTGATGCATCATTTCACCTACACCTTCAGAATGTACCTGTGAGGTAGGTAGCATCAGCATTCACCCTTTAGAGGTGAGGCAATGGAGGCCCAGGGCAGCCAAGAAACTCCCCTGGTTTGGAGGCAGGACTGAGCTTGCACCTCGGATCACATCACCTGCCTCTACTCTCAGGTTTGTTACAGAAAAATGTGCAAACTCTAGAAGAGAAAGAAGATAATGATAACAGAATAAAAGTCACCCACAATCCCACCCGTCTCAGCTCTACATACAAACACGGATTATGCTGTGCAGTTTTCCTGTTCTCCCTCCTCCTTAACGTGCGCTAATGTCTTGTATGTTGCTTTGCTGGTGGCAGAGCCAAAGGAGAGCCACAGAGGCTTGCAAACTGCACCCACAAGACTTCAAGGGCAGGGGACACCGCTAATGCTGCAGTGCGGGCTGTGAAAAGCTGGTTCCTTTACACTGTGTGCAGGATGAGCCCAATTAAAAAAACAAGAAACCGGATTGCCAAGTGTAGATCTCTGGCTGGCGTGGAACTACAGGTGGTACTAATTTTCCTCCTATATCACCTATATTTATTTCCTCTATTTCTCAAATGTGCTACCATGCGCATGTGGACAAAATGACCTCTGTGAGCAGAAATGAAAACAATAAATGTCACGAGAGAAGCATTACCCTGCGCCACTCCCCGCACCACAGGTGCAATTCGCTGATGGGGCCTCAGTTCTGGAAGGTTTCTCCATATGCATCTGGAAAGGAAAACAAAGGCAGCAGACAGCGTCTGTGAGGAAATCTATTGGCAACAACATCCTGAGTGAGAAAAGTGACAAAAGAACCACCTTCCTAAAAGCAGCCCAAAGAGGCCATTCAAATAGTAAAAAAATGACTCAGGGGGTTGAAAACAAAGTCCCAGCTTTCAGCCAGAGTTTCCGGAGCCAGTGCAAACAGCCAGTGAGGAAGAGGAAGCCCGCGCTCCCAGTGTCCCCGGGGACCCTGTGCTGTCACCCGGGCCCCGAGACTCCTGAGGGCCCAGGCCACTCCATCGTGTCACACCAGGTGGAGGATGGCACGGCCCAGGTGCCCTCGGGGAACCAGACCACCGCTCTACCTCCTTCCTGGTACCTCGGGGGCCACTGCCAGGCTTCTCGTCCAGGGGGCAGGGTGGCAAGGGGATGGCCACCCCCGGCAGCCAGGTCCCACCTTGGGCCACCTGCTTCCTGCCAGGCTGCACAGCCAGGCAGACACAATGGGCAGAACCCACGTCCGAGTCTTAGGGAAGAAAATCACTCTTTGTGGACCGAGAGATCAGGACAGGATATCTATAACGGTTAAAAAAAAAGCCCTAGTCCGCGGCCCCTCCCTCCCCAAGCACTTCCGAAATGTCGTGCCACACACCCAGCTCTTTAAATATCCAAACCCAGAATAAATGTGCCGACAGCATTTCCCCCGGCAACCGGGCCCTACGGCTGCCAGCTGAGTCAGTCTCCGAGTGACAGAGCTGGAGCGGGCCTCCCAGATCCACAGGCTCGGCGGAGACCAGGGCGCCCAGCGCTTGGCACTCCTGCCCTGGTGCGCCTCTCCCAGCGGCCCCCGCCCCCATCAGGCTCCCCCGGGATGCCCCTAACCACCGTGCAGCCCTGCCTTCCCAAGGGGGGGGCCACCCCTCACTTGCACTTGTAAATGAGCTGCAGCGTCTAGGGAGGAAGAGCACTTGGTGTAAGTTACACGACTTGTTCATGGCAGAGCCGAGCTAAAGCCTGGCACTGATTCCCATCCTCCTGCTCTTTCCCTGGACAAAGGGGCCATTTGGACTCGATGACTCTTTGCGGGGGGCTCTCCCGTGGCAGTGTGGGTGACTGCTCTGGATTGGATACTGCGGGATGCGCTTTAAGGGCCTTACAAATACGTTTAGACAGGCATTTCTTGTAAGATGTCTACCCAGTTGAACTACATATATATATTTTTTAGTTTCTGTTTTTCATAAAAAAAATTTGGGGGGGCCTCTGGTTGAATAGAGCTTCTACCAGACCTCAAGGTGTGACACAGAAACAAGCAGAGCTGACCTGGTTGAAGTGGGGCAGGGGCCCAACGCTCCCTCATCCACAGCCCTCTGACCCCCGGACCCCCGTGCCCTGGAGACATATCCTGGGGCCCAGCGTTCTGAGCGATGGCTTGCAAAGCACTGGACCAGTTAGTGTTCTGTGGACTCACGTACCTGAGAATCGCTGCTTCACCATTAAGTGAGTCTGGGTAACGGAGGGACCATCTTTAGGGCTCGACTCAATCCTTCTCTCTGCTTCTAGTAGTAAAATAAGGATGAGGAGAGGCCGTGTACCTGAATTTAAATGCAACCAGAGGTTAGCAGTGAGATGTGGCGGAGCCAAGCCCAACATAAGTCATTCATTCTTTCATTTGTCCAACAAAAACTTATGGAGCACTTACTATGTGCCAGCCCCAGTGCTAGGCACAGCCAATGATATACAGGAAAGTAATCAATAGTCTTTATGGGGGTTTGTGTTCTAAGCAAAATCTGAAATACAAAGAATATTATAAGCGTAGGGTACAATTTTTTTCAGAGATCTGTGAATACGAGCTACCCTTTCAAGCAATGATGATCACCGAAGGCTTCATGGAAGAAGTGACATCTGAAGAATTGTCTGGCTTTCACAGGCACCTGGGGGAGGACGGCCGTCCAGAACAAGGAAGCAGCATGTGCAAAGGCCCGGAGGCCCTCTTGTCGCACAGGCCCGTACAACTCCAGGAAGTGCGTTCATGGAGTCTGTCAAGGGAGGGACAGCCCCTGGAATCAGCCCTGCTGGAAAGCACAGATGTGAGCTTGACAAGACAGGGGGAGGGAGCAGGACGGATGGAGCAAAAGAGGGAGATCAGGTGAGGTTGGAACCAGAGTGCTGAGGGCCTGGGATGGCAGACGAGGTCCTGTCACTCCAAGCTGCACACAGAGGGCAGGGGCTAAGGGGGTTTGAGCAGGTAAGTGACAACGGAGGGCAGCGTTAGGAAGCTGAGCCTAGCAGCGGTGGGAGGGTGCAGTTGGAGAGGAGGAAAGACGGCTGGGACAGTGATGGAAAGTCCCCACCACAGTGAAAGGGCCTGGTGACGGGGCAGCTGTGGGCAGAGGCAGTGGACATGGAAAGGCAGAGGAGAAAACGGCCCCAGGAAAATCAGCCAAGCTTGGCAACCCCCTGGCTTCGGAGGTCAAGGGACAGGAAAGCCAGGGGGGAGAGCAGGCCTGGTGTGGGTGCGTGGGGAGCAGTGGGTGCCGCCTGCACGCTGAGGGAAGAAGGTAGGGGTGCTAGGGGCTGGGTGGGCACGTAGGAGGTTTGATTTTAGGCCTGGAAGGTTTGGGGCATTGGAGGGAGAGTTCAAAGGACAAGCTCAACCTCTGAGCCAGGCCTTCCCTCCATCCCTGCACAAGCGGGGACACAAAGTCCCAGTACTGATGGTGAAACGGTCTGATTTTGGGTGAGGGTGACTGATGCCAAGAACACCCACGTTCCCGAAGCTTCCATCAGGTTCCTGCCCCTCGTCGTGTCTCCCCGGGGAACACAGGGCTCCCAGGCGAGGAAAGCGGAAAAGGGGGCTTCCTTACGGCCAATCTGCGCAGCAAATCACAAGAACAAGAAAGGGGACCCCCAACCCAGGCCCATATTTTCCAGCTGAGCCAGGCTGGGCAGGGCAAACAGCAACCAGAATAATCCCGGTTGGTTGCCACTTGGAATATGATGATCTGAACAGCTGGTGGATAGGAACTGTTTTTCAAACAAGCTATCAAAACAAACCCAGGGAGCACATCTGTGAGGCTTGCGGGCCTGTGAGTCGCTGAGGAAGGAAACCGGTAACCCAGTGGCCTCCCCGTCAGATGTCCTCCCACCAAGGGGCAGGTCCCCAAGATCGCCCGGGGCAGCGAGGGAGGGGCTGGCGCGCCTACAGTCTCTGAGAGAGATGCAGAAAACAACCGCTGAAAACGGGGAGGCTTAGGTGACCGGGCAGCGAGCCAGCAGGGCAGGACCGGGTGGCCACTTGTCCCAGGCCATCACCTGAGAGCCTGAAACTGTTGAGTGCAAACATTAGATGTTATTTATAGCCGTCTGTTGAAATCCGTGTTATTTATTATGATGTTTATAAGAATGAATCTTAGGTAGCTTTCCTTCCTAGCCTCTCCAGCCTGGCCTAGAGACGTTCTTATGCGCAGACTTCTCTTTCTTGAGCTCATTTTTCTTTAAGAAAAAAAAAAAAAAAGAACTAACGAGGGCAAGGACAACAAATCTTTCTTATTTGAAACCCTGATGAGGCCGAGGCACCTGAACTCCCAGGAGGCAAGGGCAGCAGAAGGAGGCAGGCGGCCTGCATCCGCAGCCTGGGAGCAGCTTTCGAAACAAAACTCTGCAGGCTGTCTTCCAGGGAGGGGTGTGTCTGTGGTCCTGGCGAGGGGGAGTTTCTTAGAGGGAGGGGGAAATGCCCACGGGTAGAGCTGCTTCCCTCCTTCTGTTCTACCCCCATCATCCCCTAAATAAAACTTGTAAAGGCCCCCCTGGCTCTCTCCTTGTGTCTCCCCCTTTGGGTTGTGACCCGTATCCTCAAATCACAGGCTGTAGTTCTTTCTAACACAGGCCAGTTGGAAGTTTGCAGGGAGTCAGTTTAATGAAAAGAGGGAGTGAGGCAGATCTAGAGAACAAACCAGAGGTTACAGTGGGGAGAGGGAGGGGCAGCACGGGGTGGGAGAGGGGAGGGCACAGACTACTGGGTGTAAGACAGGCTCCGGGACTACTGTATCAATACAACACGGGGAAGACAGCCAATATTTTGCCGTAACTGTAAATGGAAAGTAACCTTTAAAAACTGAATTAAAATTTTTAAAATATTTTCTAAAAAATTAAAAATAGGAGTTCCCTGGTGGCCTAGTGGTTAGGATTCCGGGCTTTCACTGCTGTGGCTTGGGTTCGATCCCTGATCAGGGAACTGAGATGCCGCAAGCCGCGTGGTGCAGCCAGAAAATAAATAAATAAAAATAGACTCTTGTCAATGCTGGCCAAAAAAAAAAAAAGTGCTTGCGAAAGCACTAGGAATAATGTAAAATTCTCTACGGCAACAGCTTTAAAACTGGATTTCTTTTAGGAGCTTGGGATTATCACACATACACTACTGTATACAAAAGAGATAAACAACAAGGTCCTACCGTAGAGCACAGGGAACTCTACTCAATATCCTGTAATAACCTACAATGGAAAAGAATCTGAAAAAGAATAGGTATATATATGTATGTATAACTGAATTACTTTGCTGTACACTTGAAACTAACACAACACTGCAAAGCAAGTACACTTCAATAAAAAATGGTTCAAAACTGGATTTCGCGCTGGAAAAAATAAGAAGAAATAAATAAGCTTAAAACAAAATAAAATAAAATAAACACATCACTACATATAAAATAGATAACCAACAAGGACCTACTGTAGAGCACAGGTAACTCAATATTCTGGAATAGCCTATTTGGGAAAAGAATCTGAAAAACAGTGGATACATGTATGCGTATAACTGATTCACTTTGCCATACACCTGAAACTAACACAACATGTAAATCAACTGTACTCCAAAACAAAATAAAAATTAAACAATAAAATAAACTAGGGAGTGAGGGATACTGGCAATCCTCTTGACTGCAGATCGAAGGCCGAATTCACCAATCAGCTTTATTAGTAATGAATAGGATATTTTGATCTCAAAAACAAAAGCAGTGAATTGCCAGCAGGCGAGGGTGCTGACCGGAGGCTGGGGATGGTGACTGGCTGTCCGGCAGGAGGCCCGTCACCCTGGATTCCGGGCCCAGGCCCTGCGGCTCCTGAAACGTCTTCTTCCGCTGTCCCACCAACCAACCCCCAGCCTGGCCACACTGAGTCGCCCTGGCAACCGGAAACCGCAGGCTGGGGGGCCCATGGCCCAGCGAGGACCCTCTCCAGGCAGAGCCCAGGCCAGAGGGGACCCTGAGCGGGGGTGAGGGGGCAGGAAGGGCCAGCGAGGAATCCTCACCCCACCCCACCCCCACCGTGAGGCTTCCCTGGCTGGATACAATGAAGATGTCACCTCGCAGAGTGAGGGACCCTCTGGGTGGATCCTTAGAAAGGCCAGGGTGACTGTTGCCTTAAAGAAATGTTGCCAAAGTGGAGAGGGACTAGGGGGCTCCCCGTGGAGGGCTCAGATCAAGGTAGATGGAAATGCAGAGAGAGGAGGGGACAGAGTGGAGGGGACAAAGTGGAAGGGACAGAGAGGAGGGGACAGAGAGGAGGGGACTGGGTGCAGGATGGTTCCGGGGGGTTGGGTAGAGTTACCCTACGTGAAAGGTCAGAGGCGGCAGGAAGGACAGAGAACATAAATGGTCCCCAGGACCTTCTGGTGCTGAAGACAATCTTCACCACAAAAGGCTCAGGCAATGGTATCGGAAGGGGTCCTGGAGGGAGACAAACCCAAGTCCAGATAGCTATCCCCTGTGGCCGCTGAGCGAGGTCCTGCTCTCTGGGAGGAGGAAGGGGACGAGGTCTGAGGGCTGGAGTCCATTTCAGGGCAGCCATGAAACTGGGGGAATAGAGGATGGTGTCTCTATTTCCACCTTTTTCTGGGGGCAAGGTTGTAAGAATCTCCTGGGGGGCGGGTGTAAATTAGGAGTTGGGGATTAACACATACACACTCCTGTGTATAAAACAGATAACCAACGCGGACCTACCGTGTAGCACAGGGAACTCTACCCAGTATTCTGTAATAACCTGTAAGGGGAAACAATCTGAAAGAAACAGACATATATATGTATGTATGACTTAATCACTGTGCTGTACACCTAAAACACTACCTTGTAAATCAACTATACTTCAGTATAAATGAATAAATAAATAAATAAAAATAATTTCCTACCAAACTGATAAAAGGACTAAACTGAAGCGGCAACAAAGATCCATCTCGCAGATGCAACACTGAGTGAAAGAAGCAGACAGTGTGTAAGGCACGATTCCACCTCTTTACCAGCAGACGGACTGATAGCTAATCCACGGGGACAGAGGTCAGAAGAGGGGTCCCACGGGGCTGCTGCCTGGGAGGGACCCTGAGGGAGGCTTCTGGGAGCTGGGCTGCTCCATGTCTTGGTCCCACAGAGTAGAAAGTGTAAAAAGTCACTCAGCTTGTGAGTAAGACCACGGCACTTCACGCACACAGGGCACCTCCACAAAATGTCCTGAAGTGGGAAGATGTGTCTTACGTAAGCGTATTCGCTTCCTGCTGCTGTGATAAATGACCACAAACACAGTGGCTTAAAACGACCCAAATTTGTGATTGTACTGGAGGTCGGAAGCCTATCGCCAACATGTCAGCAGGGCTGAGCTCCTTCTGCAGCCTTCAGGGAGCCCTCCACAACATCTAGAAGCCACCTGCGTCCCTTGACTCATGGCCTGTTCTCACATCACTCCAACCTCTTGCTTCTGTCATCACATCCCCACTCCTGTCCAGTTTCCTTCTTTTTTCTTTTGCTTTTGGCCACGCCCCGCAGCTCACAGGATCCTTAGTTCCCTGACCAGGGATTATCGAACCCAGTGAGTCCTAAGCACTGGACCACCATGAGGGGGGGTCCCTGGTCTCCTTCCTATAAGGACCCTTGTGATAACTTTGGGCCCATCTGGATAGTCCAGAATAATCTCTCCATCTCAAAATCCTTAATTTCATCACAGCTGCAAAGTCTCTTTTGCCATATAAGGTCACATAATTCTGGGCATGAGGACATGGGCATTTTGGGGAGCATTATTCAGCCTTCACAATGAGATGATGTGAAGGTCAATTTCCTTGTATAGGGATGGTGCCCCTTCCAGGCCAAATAAGACCAATGAATGTGGTGGGATAATTAATGCTATCGCTGCTGCTGGAACATATGGACCCCCAAATCTCCATGGCTTTATACAATAAACAGAGGCTCTTAATAGAGGCCCAGCATCCCACAGGAGCCTTAGATAGAATTCAAGAGAACTGTGAACCTGAACGGGCAAAAAATGTACATCTTTATTTTCTCTAAACTTAGCACTTTCTTCACTAATAAATGTAACCAATAAGTCACATCAGTACTGGCAGTATTTGTAATAGAAATCAGATATTTTCATATCATAATACAGTTATTTTGCCTATATCAAAATATCACTTAGGGCTTCCCTGGTGGTGCAGTGGTTGAGAGTCCGCCTGCCGATGCAGGGGACGCGGGTTCGTGCCCCGGTCCGGGAAGATCCCACATGCCGCGGAGCGGCTGGGCCCGTGAGCCATGGCCGCTGAGCCTGCGCGTCCGGAGCCTGTGCTCCGCAACGGGAGAGGCCACGGCAGTGAGGGGCCCGCATACCGCAAAAAAAAAAAAAAAAAAATCACTTATACTCATCACTACTTCAAAAGGATGGTGGTTATGAAACCTCCCCCTATATCTTATTAAATAATGGGTTAATTAAGAGGTGTGCATATTAAATTATCACGATGTTTATACTTTAATAACTATATTTGAGTATGAATTTTAATCTAGTATTCTATTTTATCCATTTAAAAATAACACACACACACAAAAGATGCCTTTTGATTTAAAAAAAAACACACACATTTCTGGGAAGAAATCTATAGGCTTCACCAAATCGACAAAGCGGTCCAATGGTCCACACATACACACAAAACGGCTTAGAAGGCCCTGAAATGTGGGCGCCCTTTTGGCTCCTGTACGTGTGAAGCAGTCTGGGGGACCTCGTCACTGCTGGTTCCTTACTGGGTGCCGGCACCTGGGGCGGGAGGCTCCCCCAGACTCTCTGAAGGGATCCAGGATTTCTCCTTCAGACCACAAGCTTGGGGCAGAGGTTCCCCCAGTTGTGCAGGGAATTCTTTAGGGAGCATATACCCAGTGAGTCCTGTAGGCGACTAAGTAACTTTCATCGGAGAGTGAGGACCCACCAGGGTCGCCGAGAGGCACCAGCCCAATGGCTTGACCAGCTTCGTTGCTCTTTTGAGCTCATTCTAACTCCGCCCTTATTCACTCCCCAGACCAAGCGAGAGCTCCTCGCTCTTTTGTCCCTGACCACGGAGGAGGCCAGAGTCTCCACTGGCCTGTGATCGTGGCTCTCGGTGAATTCAGTGGGGTACCCTGCCCGCGAGTCTCCCGCCCGCAGCTGCGTCCCAGGACCGGCTTCCTGTTCCCTTCCTTGCACACACAACCCTTGGGTGTTGGCTCACGCCTCGGACTTTCCTGGCCACCTCGCCACTGGCCTCCCCCCCTCCCTGACCTCGTCCTTGGCTGCCTGAGACTCCTCCAGGGCGGCTCAGCCCTGACCTTGCAGTCCTCTGTGCCGTCCCTGCACCGCTCTCTCCCATCCCAGCTGCTGGACAGCAGCCCTCCACCCACTCTGCCCCTCGCCTCCTCACAATATCCCTCTCTAGAGTAGGCGGTCCTGCCTCACCCAGACGTGGCGGCCCACCCGGCTGCTGGAGGGGAGGGAGCAGAGACCCCACTGGGGTATCATTCCACCTTCCCTTCTTTGAAGTCTTCTCCAGGGTCCCCCTTTCTCGCAAAGGCCTGTGGCCCTTCGGTGGGGCCAGAGGAAGTGCGCGTTCCCGCCACCACGGGGCTCCCGGCTCCCACTGGTTTGGGCCATTCTGCTTTGCCCGAACTACCATCTTCTTCCCTTTCCTCTCCCTGTGGGGACCCTGCCCCCTGCGCTCCACGCCCCTGAGAAAAGGGGGAAGCCCTGTGTCCTGAGAGAGTGCCCACCCTCCCCTGGAGACAGGGGCCTCCAGCCCTCACTCCCACCCCATTGAGGGGGACCCTCCTGAAACCAGGAGCCAGAGCTCAGGCCTGGGATGTTGTGGACCTGGCCTCGGGGTCCGAGTGTGGGTAAGCATGTCGGGGGGACACACGTCCCTCCCCGTGCCCGCCCCTGGCCCCGTGCCTGCGCCCTCCCACCAGCCCCCTGAGTCCAGATGCCCAAACCTGAGTGGAGAAGCAGGAGGGCCGCGTGGCTGTGGCTGGGAGCCCGTGCCCCCGCCGCCACCCCGGGCGGGTTCTGCGCCCCCCTCGGCCCCAGCATCTGTCTCTGCCGGCGGTTCCGGCTTCCTTCCTGGCCTCCCCTCCCCGCTGCTGAGACCTTGCCCTGCCTCCAGGGCCCTGCCTGGCCCTCCACTAGGTTTACAAGCCCCAGTGACCACGGGATAGGCTTGGTCCTGCTGCCCCTCTGAACCTCGATTCAACGACATTGAACCCACCTGCTTGCCCTGCCCTGCTGCTTCCTGTGTTTACCCAGTGCGTGTCCAGCCCCTCCCTCTGCCCGAACCAGGGGTCTGAGGGTCACTGACCCCTGCCTTCCCTGCTGCCCCTGCCATCCAGCTCCAGCCTGGCCGCTGGATGTGCCTCCACGGCCACTGCCCTCCCCTCAGCCCAAGCGGCCACCTCCTCATCTGCACCCCTCCAGCCCTTCTCCAGACAGTATCTATGATGAGCTTTAGAAATACCTGTCCGACTGTTTCCTTCTAGCCAACTCTTACCTATTTCGAGACTTTGAAAACTTTTCTAGGCTTTTCTTTGCCAACAGGTTTTCCTCAGTCTGGTTCCAGCCTACCTGGCAAAGCCTCGTGTCCTATATTCCTCCCCCTGCACCCCCCCCATCTGAACACCCACGTGCACACACACACGTGCAGGTATGTAGACGGCAGCCATCTATCCCTTCACATGTGCGATTATTTACAGAGTGCCGACTATTTGCACTTGGGAGACAACACCGACACCTGTCACCATTTCTTTTTCTTTTTATAAAGTAGGTACTGTTTTTTGTTTTTTTAATACATTTATTGACTGATTGATTTCGGGCTGTGTTGGGTCTTTGTTGCTGCGCGCAGGCTTTCTCTAGTTGCGGCGAGCGGGAGCTACTCTTGTTGCGGTGCGTGGGCTTCTCATCGCGGTGCCTTCTCTTGTTGCGGAGCATGGGCTCTAAATGTGCAGGCTTCAGTAGTTGTGGCACGCAGGCTCAGTAGTTGCGGCACACGGGCTCAGCTGCTCCGCAGCATGTGGGATCTTCCCGGACCAGGGCTCGAACCCGTGTCCCCTGCATTGTCAGGCAGACTCCTAACCACTGCGCCACCAGGGAAGCCCCCGTTTCTCAACCGTATCACACACAGCTTTTCTGTACTTTTCCACCTTACGTGGTCCCACCCCCTTTCTTCAGGACTCGGCTCTACAGCGCCTCCTTTGTGATGCCTCGCCTGCTTCCCGGGCAAGTGAAGACCCTGATGCATCTCCTACCCTCCTGCCTGGAGCGGTGAGATGACTGCCCCTTCGGGTTCGGGGTGGGAATCACTAATCTTAAGCACCCCGCGGCCGGTACAGGGCCCAGCGTGCTTGCTGCATGCGCGAGGGGTCAGAGGTCCCCGCAGTGTTCCGAGCACTCTCGGAGCTTCTCTGTCGCCCCCAGGAAGCCCCAGCCCCAGGGAGGCTGGAGCGGCACGGTGTCGGTGCCCATTGGGCCCCAGGAGCGGCCAGGCAGCGGCCCCAGGAGGTACGGCTGAGACTCACCACCGTTACGCCCCTCCTACATCCTTACACATGGCTGGAGAAAGAGAGAAGCAGCCCGAGTTAGGCCCTGACGTGGCATCGCTGAGACCCCAGCCCATCATCTCAGGCCACATTCGGCCCTCCCCAGTCCAGCTCCCCCGGGGACCAGGTCGTGGCGGGAGCGGGGCGGGGGCGGGCCTCACTCCCAGTGGGTGCCTGGACCTCCCCGGGGTGGCGGACAAAGGAACCAGAGCCCAGGGCACCCTCAGATGCAGCCTGGAGGTTTTCACTCCCCCTCCTGCCCCATCGGAAGCAGCACTGCAGTTAAACATTCAGGACTTCTATTTTTTTGGAGGAGTCTCGCTTGGCTTAGAGGGCTTTTTTTTTTTTTTTTTTTTCTTCCACTTCAATGAACCAAGTATTTGGAAAATTAGCTCACGGAGTCAGGCCACCAACACCAAATTAGAGCCATCTGTACAGATAAAACAGTTAGGAGCTTTTGTGCCACCGCGGGCTGAGATGTATGGCTCATTCAGTCGCAGAGGGCCCACTTTATCCCGGAATTCCTTTTTTTTCCCCTAACACAGAAGAAGTCTCAGTCAGCGCGTAGGAAACAGGAAGGAACCCGTTGTTTTAAATAGCAGACGGCAGAGAATTGACTCATTATGGTCTGTTCATTCAGCGAGCGGCAGCCAGAAGGCAGGCCGCTCAGCCGCCGCCATCCCCAAGATGCAGGTCAGGGGGCACGGCCAAGATTTTCTCAGAGTCTGGAAGAATCCAGCGCGAGCCCTTTCGAAGGAAGTTGGTGAAGCCCAAGGTCTCTATCTTGCCAGGGACTTTACAACATCATTTGAAAAAGAAGAAGAAAAGACAAAAACAAGAACCGCAGTGAAATCCTACAAGAATAGCTGGAAGTCAGACATCCTGTGTTTCCCTTCCTCATCCTGATTTGCTCTGAGTAAGGCAAACACGCCTGCTAAGCCTCCTTTCTTATCTGACAACGGTCTATTTTCACTTCTCCGGGCTCAAGAGCCATTGGCTCAGGGCTGTCATGCAGCGGAAGGGGTGGCCTGGGGGGGGGGGCGGGTGACAGGGGCCCCCCTTAAAGGCAGTTTCATGGAGGGAGAGGGGGCCCTACAGGGCTGTTAGGCTCAGGAGCCCACAGGTTAATCTGCCTCAAATCCATCATTATGACAACCAAGCACACAAATTAGACCTGCCCGAAGCTGTCCTGACCTCTGAATTTAATTTTTTTTTTTAAGTGTATTGTGTTGTTTTTGATGTTCAGATTGGAATCCAGTTGTCATGATGGGGCCTGAGGGAGATGAGAACGTGAGGCCCTCGGGTACCACAGCTCACATCCGCCCTCCACTGTCTGTGTCTTCTTGGTCCAGGGAGACCCAGGGTCACCTGATTTCCAGCAGATGAGCTGGGGGCCTTGAAACTGACCTGCCTACACTCTCCTCTCAAGCCTCCCCAGCTGTGAACACGTGCAGCCTCAAGGTTCACCGGCCCCGCGTATCACACCTCCCAAGCTCGGGCAACATCTGTCACAGCTCATAGAGCCATCTGGGCTCATATTTTCACCTGGAGCTGAGGGTGACTCCTGTCACCAATAGGAGCGATCAAAACGTTACTCCAAGTGTCAGTACACCCCTGGACGTTCACGGTAGCGGAGCGTGCAGCATCTTCCCGTGGACATCTTTCCCTGCCTGGACCCCCTTCTAGAACACGCCCCACAGTTAGGGCTCTCGGTATATTCAGGAGGTGGGCAGAAACCCTGGAGACCGAGGATGGGCAAAGCCTGCCGCGTTTCTCATTTTCTTCAAAGCCATTTCGCATGCCTACAGGTGTCAGTATAAGCTAGAGGATGGGTCTTGTCACAGACGAGAAGTTAAAGTACCCACATCATTTGTTGTCTAAATGTGGACACTGGTGAGGGTGAAAAGGAAAGCTCTGAATAACTATGCTGAAACACCGAGCGTAGAGGGCGACGGTCCCAGGCAAACTGGGACGTTTGGTCACTCTATGAACTGTGAGCTCTAAACTGGTGCTGGCTCCAATGTTGGGCATCCATTCGTTTTCAGTACAACAGCTGAGTGACCCTACGTCTGACGGGCGCAAGGGGCTGAGGAGGGCAAGAAAGGCGCGGTTCAGCCACCACGCCTGACTGACAGCCACGCGGGGGGGTCGGGAATGGGGAGACCGGGGATTTGTTCATCCCAGAAAAGGGGGCTCTGCTCCAGACTGGGGAAACCCAGGTTCCTTTTCTCGTCTGAGCTGCCAGCTGCTCTCAGCAAAGTACCTGAGTTCTGCCAGCATCCTCTCTCCAGCTGCAAAAAAACAGCAGAGTCCTGAGTCCAGAGGCTGGAATTCCAAGTCAGCCTCTGTGGTGTCTATCAGAAGACAGACTCAGGGCTGCCACACTCACTCATCCTTGGCTATTGGTCTAAAGGTCCAGGCCAAAGGCATTCTCCATCATCCCTTCAAACAGACACAGTGACAGAGCCACTGCTCTAGACTCTTTCCCCGTCCTGAGCAAGGCTAGAGGGTCAGATGCCATCTCCTTCTAGGCCTCCCATCAACCCAGCCGGCCAGCAGTTTTGTAAAAGACAACTTCTTCTATCTTCAGAGGCAAATTATCTGAAGTAGTTACATTTTAACTTTTCTTTGCTCAGACCACCCCCCCAGAATCAGAAAGGCCTTAACTGTCTGATGGAAATTGGTTCATTCACATGAAAAAGATTATTCTTTTCTAGGGTAGAAACACTCCACTGGCCTACAAAATAGTATTCTATAACATACCTTATCCTCAACCTCTAGGCAAAAATTACACTGAAATAGCAGTGAAATGATCCAATGGTTGCAAAGGTAAAATTATTCTTCCAGAAACGTGGTACACCAAGTACAGGATCCAAGAAAACTCCTTTATATATACAAGATATTACTTGGTAGGGAAAAAAGTCCTCCATGTAACCATAAAAAGAAACAAAGAACAAGCATATGTTTTGTATCCTCATATCATTTCAACTGAATAATATACTAGAACTTAAAATCAGTTTCTCTCTGGAGGAAGTTTTCACACTCCAGTTTTCACATCACTCTTTCATTTTCCCTGGTTAAAGTTATTGTTAGTGGTGGTTATCACACTATCTTACTAGACTGTGATCTCCCCAAATGCAAGGATTTTCCTTTTTCATGTTTATTCCCGGAAAGGTGTTCAATAAATATTTGATAAATGCATCAATAAAGTCATACTAAGCATCAAATTATGACATTAAATATAAATAGCTAAAATTTCTCCAAAGCCTCAGATTAAATTGAAAAACAAAATCTAAAACTTTTCTGCTTATAAGAGTTGTACCTAAAATATAAAATAAATGGCCCCAGACTTCCCTGGTGGCACAGTGGTTAAGAATCCGCCTGCCAGTGCAGGGGACACGGGTTTGAGCCCTGGTCTGGGAAGATCCCACATGCTGCAGAGGAACTAAGCCCGCGAGCCACACCTACTGAGCCTATGTGCCACAACTACTGAAGCCCACACACCTAGAACCTGTTTTCCACAACAAGAGAAGCCACCGCAATGAGAAGCCCGCGCACCGCAACGAAGAGTAGCCCCTGCTCACCGCGACTAGAGAAAGCCCATGCACAGCAGCGAAGACCCAACACAGCCAAAAATAAATAAATAAAATGTAATAAATAAATGGCCCAAAAGTGCTAAATATAAAAAGATTGTGGTAATGAAAATTAAAAAGAAACATGAACACAGAGAAAACAGAACTGGCAATGTTGATATAGCAGAAGAAGTAGAATTTGAGACAAATCATTGAATCAAATAATTTTATATTGTAAAGGTAAAATCAACTGAATTTGCCAGAGAATTCTTTGTTTTTATGGGTTTTCATTTGTTTGTTTAGGGGTGTGCCGAAGAACATTCTGGGATTTACTTACTCAATCCATTGCTTTCTGAGCAAAATAACCAAAAGGTTTATTTGCCAAATATGGCAAAAATCACATAATGCAAGAAAACTAGAAATACATATTGACAGAAACACAATTGCCAGGGGATATTTCAATGGATCTGTGATGTACCAATAGTGGATAAAGTAAATCGAAAGATTTAAACAATAATGGTAATATATTGTGTTGAGTCTGCTTCTGATTAGGGTGTAAAAGTCACAAGAGAGCCTCACTCTCACCCTAACAACCAAAACAGCCCGGATAAACTAAAACAATCATAGTTTTTTGGAGCTGAGGATGCAAAGTAACCTAAGTGAGTTCAACCACCAAAAGTAAGAAGCTACTTGAAGGAGATAAGACACCTACAGCTGCTCTCACTCCTGGTCTCTAGGAAAGGGTCAGGAGGAGGGAGAATCCTCCATAGCTGTGGATAAAGAGAACCCAGCTGAAACTGTAGAAGCCTTTTAACAACCATGTGTGGACTGGCATGACATATCAGAATTCCAAGGAATCCCAGCCACAAAGTCAGCCTGTTCCCAACCACCGATGCTTCCCCACAGATTTCACTGAGTCTTCAGGAGCACTACGCCAAAGGATGAGAGGCAGGACAGGAGATCTCGGAGGATATCGCCTGAAGTATGTGGGGCCCCCACCAAGTTTAAGGCAGCCAATCTGGGAAGGAAGCGGGGAGCAGAGTAGGAAAGCTGAGAAAAATCAGTATGAGGTACTCTGGATTTCCAACTGCCAAGAGATGAAGGCAGGGAAGGGTACCTGAGAGAAACTGCTCTGGGAATACCTTTCTATATAGTATAAAACGTCTGGGACGGGCTTCCCTGGTGGCGCAGTGGTTGAGAGTCCGCCTGCCGAGGCAGGGGACACGGGTTCGTGCCCCAGTCCGGGAAGATCCAACATGCCGCGGAGCGGCTGGGCCCGTGAGCCATGGCCGCTGAGCCTGCGCGTCTGGAGCCTGTGCTCCGCAACGGGAGAGGCCACAATAGTGAGAGGCCCACGTACGGCCAAAAAAAAAAAAAGTCTGGGGCAAGAGCAGAAAGCAAAGGGGATGCCTCATAACTCAAAATTCTGATAACCTATAAAGCAATGGGAGAGACCTCCTATGGCTCAGAAAGCTGGTCACCAAGCTGTAAAGAACAAAGAATTCTCAGAATCTTACCAGTGCTCAGATCCCCAAGGCCTAGAGAAGGGAAAGTCCTGATTATACACTGAAAACATTTTCATCTATTTGCCAATCAAATAAAGCTGCAATAAAACCCAGACCCAAGGGACTTCCCTGGTGGTCCAGTGGTTAAGACTGCGCTTCCACTACAGGGGGCATGGATTCAATCCCTCGTCAGGGAACTAAGATCCCGTATGCCACATGGCATGGCCAAAAAATTAAAATTTTTTAAAAATCTGTTATCTGTCATTTTGGACTTCCCTGGTGGCACAGTGGTTGAGAGCTGGTGCCTGCCAATGCAGGGGACACGGGCTTAAGCCCTGGTCCAGGAAGATCCCACATGCCACAGAGCAGCTAAGCCCAGGAGCCACAACTACTGAGCCTGCACCCTAGAGCCCGCAAGCCACAGCTACTGAAGCCCACGCACCTAGAGCCCGTGCGCCACAACAAGAGAAGACACCTAAATGAGAAGCCACGCACCGCCACGAAGAGTAGCCCCCGCTCGCCACAACTAGAGAAAGCCCACGTGCAGCGACGAAGACCCAGTGCAGCCATAAATAAATAAATAAATAAATAAATAAATAAATAAATAAAACCCAGACCCAATCGCACAAATTTTAACTCAGCCCCTCAATTCTAGTACCCCTTCCTGGAGGTAGATATTCTTTACTTCACTCTCTGTTGTTATTTTATATGAAATGACTGGCATCAATAAAAAATTACAAGACAACTAAAGAGTCAAGAAAATATGATTTATGATCAAAAGAAGAAATAGTCAATAGAAACAGACAGTCGTCTCTGAAACAGATTTTAAATTTTTCAGGCAGGGATTTTAAATAACTATGATAGAAATGCTAAAGGACCTAGTAGGAAGGTGGAAAACATGCATGAAGAGATGAGGAATTTCTAGAGACACAGAAACTATAACAGAATCAAATGGAAAGGCTGGAAATTAAAAAGTACAACATTACAAATAAAGCACTCAATTGATGGCCTTAATGGCAGGCTGGACTCAGCAAAGAAAAAAACAGTAAACTTACAGACAGAGCAATAGCAATTTTAAAATTGAATCAAAATGAAAAATGAGTGAAAAGAACAAAACAAAGAATTTGAGGTCTGTGAGGCAATATCAAATATCAAACATTTTAATGTATGTGTAATTGGAGTCTCAGAAAGAGAGGACAGAAGGAAACGAGCAGAAAAATATTTGGGCAGATAATGGTCAGTAAACTTCTAAATCCACAAATCCAAGAAACCCAGCAAATCTCAAGCAGGATGAATTAAAAGAAAACCACACCTCAGCACATCACTATCAAACTACTGAAAATCAAATATTAAGAGCAAATTTTAAGAGCAACCAGAGAGAAAGAACATATCATTTCTCACCAGAAACAATGGAGGGCAAAAGGCAATGGAATAATATCTTTTTTTTTTTTTAACACTGAAAGAAAAAAATTGTTAACCTAAAATACTATACCCCATACAAAGTTGCTTCAAAAATGAAGTCAAAATGAAGGTATTTCCAGACACATAAAAACTTTAAAAAGTTGTCTCAAGCATACTTACATTGCAAGAAATGCTAAAAGACTTTTCAGACTTAAAGAGTTATATCTTTCTGAAGGGAAACAGTACACCAGAGAGAACAGATTGAATCCCAGGTCTTCAGGAAGGAATGAAGACCAGCAGTAAGGGTAAACATCCGTGCTAATAGTTAAAATAAAAGACTTCATCTTTGTAGTAATGCATATATGCATGTGCATACATGTGTATAACACTTTAAAGTAATTTTTAAAACATTATTGACCATTTACACCAAAAATAATAATATGTATTGTAGGTTTTATAGCGTAAGAACACAAAATATGGGCTGGAGCAAATGGAATTCTTATACAGCTCATGAAGTAGTGTATTATTAAAAGGTTGACCATGAGCAACCACTACAAGAAATATCACAAAGATTTAAAAAGTCTATACAGGATATAAAATGGAATACTAAAATTTACATAGTTCACCCACACCCCAAAAAGGGCAGAAAATATATGGGAGGGGGGAACAAGGAAGTATTAGTCAAAGGGTACAAAGTTTCAGCTGTGCAAGGTAAATAAATCCTGAAGATCTACTGTACAGCATAAAGCCTATAGTTGATAATACTGTACTGTATTCTTCAAAATTTGCTAAGAGTATAGATCTTATGTTAAGTGGTCCTATAAGAAAAAAGAAGAAGAAGAAAAGAGAAGGTAAGAGGAAACCTCTGGAGGTAATGGATAGGTCTAAGGCATAGATTGTGGTCACAGTTTTACAGATGTGTACTTATCTCCAAACTCATGAAGTATGTACATTAAATATGGACAGTTTTTTCTGTACCAATCATATTTCAATAAAATGTTTTTTTAAGTTAGGAAAGAAGAATCAAAAGACTAAAGAACTAATGAGATGGATAATAACCAATTCAATTGGGAGACATAAATCCAATCATATAATAATGACATTTAATGAAAATGGACTAAACATTCCAATTAAGGGTCAGAGTTTGACAGACTGAATACAGAAGCAAGATGAAGTATACACTGTTAAATATAAAGACACTGACAGGTTGAAAGTAAAAGGGTAGAAAACAAAACATACCATGCAAATTTTAAGCACGAGAAAGTTGGTATGGCTATATACGTATCAAACAAAGTAGACTTTAAGTCAAAGAGTATTACTAGAATATTTAAGTTGAAGAGTATTGACTCTTTAAGTCAAAGAGGATTAAGTTAAAGAGTATTATTAGTCAAAGAGTATTACTAAAGAGGATCCCTTCCTAATAATAAAAGGATTAATTCTTCAAGAAGACAAATGCATGCAACTCATAAGAGATCTTCAAAACACATTTAAAAAATCAAAGGAACTGAGCAGAAGCAAGAAGAACTACAATCCTGCAGCCTGTGGAACGAAAACCACATTCACAGAAAGATAGACAAAATGAAAAGGCAGAGGGCTATGCACCAGCTGAAGGAACAAGATAAAACCCCAGAAAAACAACTAAATGAAGTGGAGATAGGCAACCTTCGAGAAAAAGAATTCAGAATAATGATAGTGAAGATGATCCAGGACCTCGGAAAAAGAATGGAGGCAAAGATCGAGAAGACGCAAGAAATGTTTCACAAAGACCTAGAAGAATTAAAGAGCAAACAAGCAGAGATGAACAGTACAATAACTGACATGAAAACTACACTAGAAGGAATCAATAGCAGAATAAGTGAGGCAGAAGAACGGATAAGTGACCTGGAAGACAGAATGGTGGAATTCACTGCTGCGGAACAGAATAAAGAAAAAAGAATGAAAAGAAATGAAGACAGCCTAAGAGACCTCTGGGACAACATTAAACACAACAACATTCTCATTATAGGGGCCCCAGAAGGAGAAGAGAGAGAGAAGGGACCAGAGAAAATATTTGAAGAGAGTATAGTCAAAAACCTCCCTAACATGGGAAAGGAAACAGCCACCCAAGTCCAGGAAGCGCAGAGTCCCATACAGGATAAACCCAAGGAGAAACACGCAGAGACACATAGTAATCAAATTGGCAAAAATTAAAGACAAAGAACAATTATTGACAGCAGCAAGGGAAAAATGACAAATAACATACAAGGGAACTCCCATAAGGTTAACAGCTGATTTCTCAGCAGAAACTCTACAAGCCAGAAGGGAGTGGCACGATATACTTAAAGTGATGAAAGGGAAGAACCTACAACCAAGATTACTCTACCCGGCAAGGATCTCATTCAGATTCGATGGAGAAATCAAAAGCTGTACAGACAAGCAAAAGCTAACAGAATTCAGCAGCACCAAACCAGCTCTACAACAAATGCTAAAGGAACTTCTCTAGGTGGGAAACACAAGAGAAGAAAAGGACCTACAAAAACAAGCCCAAAACAATTAAGAAAATGGTCATAGGAACATAAATATCGACAACTACCTTAAACGTGAATGGATTAAAAGCTCCAACCAAAAGACACAGGCTTGTTGAATGGATACAAAAACAAGACCCATATATATGCTGTGCACAAGATACCCACTTCAGGCCTAGGGACACATACAGACTGAAAGTGAGGGGATGGAAAAAGATATTCCATGCAAATGGAAATCAAAAGAAAGCTGGAGTAGCAATTCTCCTATCAAGTAGACTTTAAAATAAAGACTATTACAAGAGACAAAGAAGGACACTACATAACGATCAAGGGATCAATCCAAGAAGAAGATATAATAATTGTAAATATTTATGCACCCAACACAGGAGCACCTCAGTACATAAGGCAAATGCTAACAGCCATAAAAGGGGAAATTGACAGTAACACAGTCATAGTAGGGGACTTTAACACCCCACTTTCACCAATGGACAGATCATCCACAATGAAAATAAATAAGGAGACACAAGCTTTAAATGACACAATAGACGAGATAGATTTAATTGATATTTATAGGACATTCCATCCAAAAACAGCAGATTACACTTCTCAAGTGCTCACAGAACATTCTCCAGGATAGATCACATCTTGGGTCACAAATCAAGCCTCAGTAAATTTAAGAAAATTGAAATCGTATGAAGCATCTTTTCTGACGACAACGCTATGAGATTAGAAATGAATTACAGGGGAAAAAAACGTAAAAAACACAAACACATGGAGGCTAAACCATACATTACTAAACAACCAAGAGAGCACTGAAGAAATCAAAGAGGAAATAAAAAATACCTAGAGACAAATGACAATGAAAACACAATGATCCAAAACCTATGGGATGCAGCAAAGCAGTTCTACGAGGGAAGTTTATAGCTATACAAGCCTACCTCAAGAAACAAGAAAAATCTCAAATAAACAATCTAACCTTACACCTAAAGGAACTAGAGAAAGAAGGACAAACAAAACCCAAAGTTAGCAGAAGCAAAGAAATCATGAAGACCAGAGCAGAAATAAATGAAATAGAAACAAAGAAAACAATAGCAAAGATCAATAAAACTAAAAGCTGGTTCTTTGAGAAGATAAACAAAATTGATAAACCATTAGCCAGACTCATCAAGAAAAAGAGGGAGAGGACTCAAATCAATAAAATTAGAAATGAAAACGGAGAAGTTACAACAGACACTGCAGAAATACAAAGCATCCTAAGAGACTACTACAAGCAACTCTATGCCAATAAAATGGACAACCTGGAAGAAATGGACACATTCTTAGAAAGGTATAACCTTCCAAGACTGAACCAGGAAGAAATAGAAAATATGAACAGACCAGTTACAAGGAAGGAAATTGAAACTGTGATTAGAAATCTTCCAACAAACAAAAGTCCAGGAGCAGATGGCTTCACAGGTGAATTCTATCAAACATTTAGAGAAGAGCTAACACCCATCCTTCTCAAACTCTTCCAGAAAATTGCAGAGGAAGGAACACTCCCAAACTCATTCTATGAGGCCACCATCACCCTGATACCAAAACCAGACAAAGATACTACAAAAAAAAGAAAATTACAGACCAATATCACTGATGAATATAGATGCAAAAATCCTCAACAAAATACTAGCAAACAGAATCCAACAACACATTAAAAGGATCATACACCATGATCAAGTGGGATTTATCCCAGGGATGCAAGGATTCTTCAATATACACAAATCAATCAATGTGATACACCATATTAACAAATTGAAGAATAAAAACCATATGATTATCTCAATAGATGCAGAAAAAGCTTCTGACAAAATTCAACACCCATTTATGATAAAAAAAAACTCTCCAGAAAGTGGGCATAGAGAGAACCTACCTCAACATAATAAAGGCCATACAAACCCACAGCAAACATCATTCTCAATGGTGAAAAACTGAAACTATTTTCTCTAAGATCAGGAACAAGACAAGGATGTCCACTCTCACCACTATTATTCAACAGAGTTTTGGAAGTCCTAGCCACGGTAATCAGAGAAGAAAAAGAAATAAAAGGAATATAAATTGGAAAAGAAGAAGTAAAATTGTCACTGTTTGCAGATGACATGATACTATACATAGACAATCCTAAAGATGCCACCAGAAAACTACTAGTGCTAATCAATGACTTTGGTAAAGTTGCAGGATACAAAATTAATGCACAGAAATCTCTTGCATTCCTATACACTAATGATGCAAAATCTGAAAGAGAAATTAAGGAAACACTCTCATCTACCACTGCAACAGAAAGAATAAAATACCTAGGAATAAACCTACCTAGGGAGACAAAAGACCTGTATGTATGCAGAAAAGTATAAGGCACTGATGAAAGAAATTAAAGATGATACCAACAGATGGAGAGATATAACATGTTCTTAGATTGGCAGAATCAACACTGTGAAAATGACTATACTACCCAATGCAATCTACAGATTCAATGCAATCCCTATCAGATTACCAATGGCATTTTTTATGGGACTAGAACAACAAATCTTAAAACTTGTATGGAGACACAAAAGACCCCAAATAGCCAAAGCAGTCTTGAGGGAAAAAAACGGAGCTGGAGGAATCAGACTCCCTGACTTCACACTATACTACAAAGCTACAGTAATCAAGACAATATGGTACTGGCACAAAAACAGAAACATAGATCAATGGAACAAGATAGAAGGCCCAGAGATAAACCCATGAACCTATGGTCAACTAATCTATGACAAAGGAGGCAAGGATATACAATGGAGAAAAGACAGTCTCTTCAATAAGTGGTGCTGGGAAAACTGGACAGCTACATGTAAAAGAATGAAATTAGAACACTCCCTAACACCATATACAAAAATAAACTCACAATGGATTAGAGACCTAAATGTAAGACCAGACACTATAAAACTCTTAGAGGAAAACATAGGAGGAATACTCTTTGACATAAATCACAGCGAGATCTTTTTTGATCCACCTCCTAGAGTAATGGAAATAAAAACAAAAATAAACAAATGGGACCTAATGAAACTTCAAAGCTTTTGCACAGCAAAGGAAACCATAAACAAGACGAAAAGACAACCCTCAGAATGGGAGAAAATATTTGTAAACGAATCAACAGACAAAGGATTAATCTCCAAAATATATAAACAGCTCATGCAGCTCAATTTTAAAAAAACGAACAACCCAATCCAAAAATGGGCAGAAGACCTAAATAGACATTTCTCCAAAGAAGACATACAGATGGCCAAGAAGCACATGAAAAGCTGCTCAACATCACTAATTATTAGAGAAATGCAAATCAAAACTACAATGAGGTATCACCTCACACTGGTTAGAATGGGCATCATCAGAAAATCTACAAACAACAAATGCTGGAGAGGGTGTGGAGAAAAGGGCACCCTCTTGCACTGTTGGTGGGAATGTAAATTGATACAGCCACTATGGAGAACAGTACGGAGGTTCCTTAAAAAACTAAAAATAGAATTACCATATGATCCAGCAATCCCACTACTGGGCATATACCCAGAGAAAACCATAATTCAAAAAGACACATGCACCCCAGTGTTCACTGCAGCACTATTTACAATAGCCAGGTCATGGAAGCAACCTAAATGCCCATTGACAGACGAATGGATAAAGAAGATGTGGTACATATATACAATGGAATTTTGCTCAGCCATAAAAAGGAACGAAATTGGGTCATTTGTTGAGACGTGTATGGATCTAGAGACTGTCATACAGAGTGAAGTAAGTCAGAAAGAGAAAACCAAATATCGTATATTAACGTATGTATGTGGAACCTAGAAAAATGGTACAGATGAACCGGTTTGCAGTGCAGAATTTGAGACACAGATGTAGAGAACAAATGTATGGACACCAAGGGGGGAAAACCACGGTGGGGTGGGGATGGTGTTGTGATGAACTGGGCGATTGGGATTGACATGTATACACTGATGTGTATAAAATTGATGACTAATAAGAACCTGCTGTATAAAAAAGTTAATTTAATTAAATTTTAAAATTAAAAAAAAGAAATCAAAGGAACTAAAGGAAGAATAGACAAAGCCACAAAGATAGTGGAAGATTTTTTAACATCCTTCTTTCAGTAACTGATGGGGAAAAATACTAGTAAAAATATAGATGATTTGAACAAAATGATCAATTAGCTTTACATAATTAATATTTTTATAACACAACACCCAAGTCTATAGTGTACACTTTCTAAGTGCACATGAAACATTCAGCAAGTAGACCATAAACTGGGCAGTAAATAAGTCTCCACGAATATCAAAGGATTGAAATAATACACAGTGTATTTTCTGACTACTATGGTATTATATTGACTTATTTGATGGCTCTTAAAAACACATAATGCACATTCTTTTGGAGTTTATGTGAAACAGTTATAAAATTGATGAAATGCTAATTAGGAAAAACAAATCTCCTAATAAAATTTCGGTCATAAAATTTTCAGTCCCTCGTCTGTCATCTTAAATGAAAAAATCCAAAATTCAATGTTTTACACTGGAACAATGATTTTTAAAACCTTAGTCCCATGGATATTGAAAAATACTCTTCAAAGTAGCAATGGTTTAAGAAGAAATTGAAGAATATAGTGGCAGGCTATTTTGAAAAAAAAATAATAATGAGATCACTATTGAAACCAACTGGGCTCAAAGATGATATAAAAGGGGAGGAGAGATGAACAGGTAGAACACAGAGGATCTTAGGGCAGTGAAAATACCTTACGATACTATAATGATGGATACATGTCATTTTGCATTTTTCCAAACCCACAGAATATACAGCACTAAGAGTGAACCCTAATGTAAACTATGGACTTTGGGTAATTGTTATGTATCAGTGTAGGCTGGACAATTGTAACAAACATACCACTCCGGGTGGGGGATGTTGATAATGGCGGAGGGATGCATGTGTGGGCCAGGGGAGTTTACGGGAAATCTCAGTACCTCCCACTCAATTTTACTGTGAACCTAAAACTGCTCTAAAGAATAAAGTCTGTTTCTAAAAAGAGTTAAACTCAAAGGCAACATCATAGCCTTAAATATTCTTATTATTTAAAAAAAAATTTAATAAGGAAAACACCTTAAAAATGAACATAAAAGCAGAAAAAAATAAATTAGTAGAAAAATGAATTAAATAAGTCAATTAAAAACCTGGTTCTTTGACAAGAAACAAAATTGATAAACATTTGGCAAATATAATAAAACAGTTTTAACAAAAAATTAATAAATTAGAATGAGAAAGCGATAAACATCTGAGATAAAGGTACAAAGGAGATTAAAACTATTCACAATTTTATGGTAATAAATTTGGGAATCTCTACCAAAAACCAAAATGTTTCTCCTAGTAAATATAAATAACCAAAGTTTTTTGCAATGCAAATCAATGCAACAACACGTAGAAGGCTTGAAAAGAACAAGATCTGAGAAAGTTATGCAGAAACCACCTTCAAAGCAGACCTGGAACTCTGATGGATTTCCTGATAGAGTTCTTTAAATTGTCAATGTGTGATTAACTCCTATGTCACATAAACTTTTTCAGAGAGTACAAAGATGTGGAAGGAAAGTAACTTAATTTACTTAATAAATCACATAACCCTGACACCAAAATCTAACGAAGGTGGAAAGAAAACGGCTGAGGGAAGGACAGAGAATCTTTGGTGCAGGGTGAGCAGGGCTGGAGAGAGGGCGGTACACCATCCAGGTCACTGATGAGTGGTTCTGAGCAGAGAGAGAGGAAATGCCAAGATACGCCCAGCAGGGTGGACACAGGAAGACATGAGTCACTTCCATTTTTGAACCTCTCCATGTAAAAAAAATTAAGAAATGCCAAAGCAATTTTTCAAATATAATAACATTTAACAAACACTTTAAATACTTACAAAAATATACATAAATGCAGCACTATTAGAGCATCATGTGGAGATAATCAAGAGTAGATGTGAAGCCTTTAAAGAAGTGAGATCCTTGTAGCAACACTCGTACCACCCACAAACCCACCACACACACACACACACACACACACCGCTGGCGACAGATGGACTAACGCTGTGAGTGGAGTTTGTGAGAGGAAGCGGAAACAGAAACTTTAAACGTTTCTGGAAACAACTCTTTATGTTTCTGCCTCCTGAGTCTGAGTACACCATGAAGGATATAACTTGGTTGCCAGTAGCATTATTGTGACAGGGAAGAACAAATCTGACTCCATATTAGATCTGTTTCTTTCACTCTAACCTTTGTATCCTATGCTTTTGCTACAAGTTAAGAATGTTACCTATTGCCTGAAACATACAGGATAGCCCATCCTCAAGGTCCTGACCTTTAAAGGCATAACACCTTTCCATTCATATAGAGATAAAACGTTGCAGAACAGAGAATAACATGTGTCTTGTTGGAGGTTTATAGGAACATTGTGACCTGACCTACGTGGGCAGCTGCAAGAACAAAGGATTCCAACACCAGGAAGTTTGCAACAAGCAGCCACATCCCGTCCCCTTTTAGTATAAGAGAAGCCTGAATTCTAACTCGGGTAAGATGGGTGTTTGGTACAGCAGTCCCCCATCTTCTCAGTCGGCTGGCTTTCCAAAGAAAGTTACTATTCATTCCCCCAACAACTTGTCTCTCGATTTATTGGCCTCTCATGTGGTCAGCACTATGAGCTTGGACTTGGTAACACGATCATTTATGATGAAATATTATCAGAACAAAACAGTGTTTATATGATTAACCTTATTATATGCTATTACCTCAGAAGTCCTAACCATGAAATCTGCAGAAAGAGGTGTTGCCAACCTACCCTTGATTTCAGGGCACCGATTCCTGGCAGGGAATACCTTCCATGCCTCAGTTTCTGCTTCCCAGGCCTGTAGAAAGCCCAGGGCCAGGTCTGGATGGGCCAAGGGCAGGCTGGTATTAAGCCCAGAGCCCCCACTGCCTTCTTCCCTAAGGCCCTGTGCTTATTCTGTCATACTGCTCCTGACTCCTTTGTCATTTATTATAATTTTTACTCTCAGGTGCCTCTTTGCCTCATTTGGCAAACTTGCCTCCTTTACAGCTATGCGACGCCATGAGACTGGGTTCTGGCCAATTGGATATTAACAGAAGTGGTGTGTACAATTTCTAGATGTCACGAAAGGAGGAGACAGGCCCGTATCTTTCCCTTTTCTCCTTCCTGCTGGCTGGAACGCAGACGTGAGTGCTAGAGCTGAAGCAGCCATCTTGGGCCATGAGGTAAACTTGGGAAACAGAGCCCAACACAGTGGAGCAATAAGATACAAGGAGCCCAGGGAGCTGGCTAACCTTAGGGTGAGCACAACTCCCCCAAACGCTGTGTGAATCTGGGGCCACCAAAGAGAAGAAGAGGTTGGAAGGTGGGGACCCAGCATTGGCCTCCTCAGGGGAGGTTCTGCCTCCTGCCTGCTGGGAGAGGAGTCTGGTTCCTCAGAGCAGCTGTCACCTGCTCTGCATAACTAGATGCCATTCTTCTTTGTAGCAGCTGGACCTCCTACCCACTTTCAACTTGTAGAAAGACACCAGAGAAATTAGGCTGGTGTCAAGCCGGGTACAATTAACGCCCCTTCTTGCCTTTGTCCTGGATTAGTTTAATAACTGTCTTTGTAGGTTTTATTCAGAGCTCCTCACAATTGCTGTCAAATAACTCCTTGGCTCTACATGCAAGAGAATCAAACGCAACTATGCCTCAGAAGCTCACATGGGAGGAAGGATGTGCCTAAAAATTCCTCTTAGGGAAGGAGTCCAGTTCATGGGAAATATGCTGGTGTAGGGACCCCTGTCTGAAAACCTCAAGAGAATCCTCCCAGCCTTGGACCTCTGACTCCTGCCTCCATGCTCTCAGAGGGTCCTTCCAAGTGGAAGCCCCCACTGTTCTTTCCAGAGCTGGGAGAGGGAAATGGGACCCCACTCCTCTCCAAGCTGCGGCTGGGGGGTCTGGGGAGGACCCGAGGGGCTGCAGCTGCACAGACCTCCCCCAAACCTTGATGGTCTCTGAAGAGAAGAAGCAAAAGAAGAATCCAGGTCAAGGAAGGCGTACTTAACAGTACACCTGGGAAACCCATCGGAGTCTTCTCTGAAAATGGCCCTGAGCCTGTACTTCCTCCTCAGTGGTGAGTAGCGATGACCTGCATGTCAGCTAAATCTTCGCGTCACTTCAGATCTAGATAAGCTTGTCTCTCCTTCTCTGTGACTTGCGGGTGTTCAGAGCATTCCCGGAGATCTCACACCTGCGTTGGGGGGCTTCAGTTGTCGTGTCATGTTTGCCTCCACCTCTGAAATCTTGGACTCACATTTTTCTGACCAAGACATGACGGTCACACCATCCTTGACTTACACACACCCTGGGTGACACTAGACATACCCGCCCATCACAGCACAGGCACTGACAATCAGAGTAGATGCCAGCGTTAACATCGGGGCGAGCCCACCATGGCTACCAGATGAACACCAGCAAGGCAAAGAGTCCCCACAGGCATACACACGTAGTGCTGGTGAGGACAGTGAGCTGTACAAACTGTTGAAAGCCGAGAGGAGAGGTCATTTTTGTACCAAAAGATCTTATATCATCATTCTTACTGGAAAATTCACTGCGGCTGCGCCCCCCATCAGAGCGCCCACCTCACGAGCTCTTCATGCATGTCAGACACCACTAGATGTCTCCCTAACAGCCACCTCCTGCCTTTTCCCGTCTAATGAAACCTCCTTTTTATTCAAGCATGGGGCCCTGCCCTCCAAAGGTGAGCCCTTTGACAGGACCAGGGGACGAACCATGGGCCTGAGCGATCCTGACAATCCCATTGACGTTGGCCAGGGATGGGAATAGCTGTGGGCACAGGAAATCAGAGAAATCAGAGCTAGCCAGTAGTAGTCTCCTAGAAGCTTCTGGAGTGTACTTTCTTTCTTGGTAAAAATAATAAGATATGAAAGGAAAAGCTCTCTTCCACTCCCCTTTCTGCGCTGCCTTTGAATGCAGCTGCATGAGGACCATCTGCCCAGAGTTGGACAGATATGGCACCACCAGGAGGGAGAGTCCCCAGGCCAAGGCCAGTGGGGCAGAGACATGGGAAAAGCCTGGGTCTTCCGGAACCCCTGAACTCAGGACCCTGCTCACGTGAGACCATTTAAGCTCCCAGGTTTCAGCCACTTTGAGAGACCTCCTGCTTCCTGCGGCCACACAGCCTTTCACCAACTCATGGGTCCTCTCCCCTGCTCTCTGTGCCTCTCACACTGAGATCAAGTTATCTTCACCTTCTCCTGCACTCCAGTTTAAACAGCTCTTTTATTTGCTGTGCAAATGAAATGTGCCTTTCATAGTCTCGTTTTGTGTCCCAGAGAGCTTAGTCCAGATATTTTCCCAAACAAAAAAGAATTCCCTCCCTAAGAAGAATTCTGGTGCTGGCCCTCAATAGGCTTTCTGTGTTTAAAAAAAAAAAAAAAAAAAAAATCAGGGCAGATCTCATTCAGGGACCTCCAAGAGATAATAAATCTCTACAAATCATGGGATGCCCTGGTTGTCCCGCTGTTGATTTCACTCTTACTGGTTGTAGAGCCCAGAGAAAAGTTCAAAACGTTTCAGTCTCAGGAAGCCCATGCTCCCACCCTGGGGTGCCCCTTCTGAGCCTCAGTTCCTTGGAACGAGGGCCCCTCCCACTTTCATTGCAACCTTCCTCTCCAGGCTCTGCCTCATGGTTCTGCTGTTGACACATCCTTTCCTGCAAAAAGCAAACTAAACTTCCCTCCCCTCTGTCCTTCTCACACAACAGTGCCCTCTCTTCTCGAACAAACATATGGACACCAAGGGGGGAAAATGGTGGGGTGGTAGTGCTGGGATGAACTGGGAGATTGGGATTGACATGTATACACTAGTATGTATAAAATGGATAACTAAGAAGAACCTGCTGTATAAAAAAATAAATTAAATAAAATTCAAAAATTCAAAGCAAACAAAAAAAACAACACCCTCTCTTCTCTTACTTCCTCCCTTTTTTTTTCTCAATTAAAGATCTGATTTATTCAAGTATCTGAAAACATTCTACAACGAAAACTGTTATTAGATGCTGCTTGTACTGTGCTATGAACCACGCACATACTGCCATACTGTTTTCAGAAGACTTGAAATGCCAATGTTTGATATAGTTTAAAAACCGTACAGCTGATGGAGAAGGAAGACAATTTAATGTTTCATCCGGATCCAGAGGTGCACCAGATTAAAGTACAGCTCCAATCAGCAAACAGGTGTTTCATGATGGCATCCAAGAAGAAACGGTTGGTGACGGACAATTCAGAAATGCTTCCCCAAAAGGGGGATGGTTCTTTAAAAAGTTTCAGGTCACAACCCTTGCAGAAAACACTGACGCCCAACACACTGATTCTCGGTCCAGGAAACACGGGTCTTCCAGGTTCCGTGTGGCTGGGGTGCCCCCCAACAATCGTGTTTCTGTGGTGTAACTAAGAGGGTCCTTTGGACCAGACAGGGAGCAGGTGGGGACTGTGCACCGTCAGTCATAGTGGATGGCAGCGTAAAAGAGGATCCAAATGACCATGAACAAGGCAAACGATGTCATAAACCCTTCCTCTGTGAGCTCCCACGTGCCGCCATACTCTTCCTCATCCATCTGTAGGTAGTTGCTGAAGTACAGGTACAGGACACCTGCACTGGTCAGGCAGAATCCTGCTATTCCCAAGAAACCTCGCAATGGCAACACTCCCCAAATGACACCTAGGACCACAGCAACGATCTGTCGGAACCAGTAGGTCACACATCTAAAAATTCATCCTTGTCCTCCCAGGCTGCGTCGCTCCGCAGCACCTTGCTCCAGACGGAGACCTTGAGGGCCCCGTTAGCCAGCTGCGGCTGAGGCGGCTCCTCCCTCCGCCGCCCGCCGACTTCCTCCCTTTTCCCTCCGATTCCTTAATGTCCCACGTAGACCCACCCTTGCCCATCTCCACTCCAAGCACCTACCTGCCTGATATAGAAAAAACACTTCTGCAGCCCTCACTGGTGCCAGGCGCTGGACCAGGCTGGGGAACCAGCTGTAATCAAGACAGACCCAGGGGTGGAGCTCATGAAGCCAACATTCTGGCAGGAGAATGAACTATCAGCAAATGATTACATACATAATTAAGGACGACTGTGACAAGCACATTTCACCTTTCTTCAGAGAGGGGTGCAGGGGACGGTCCTCCTCCCAACCCCTTTTATGGGGTGTGACACAGCAAGGAGCACACATAGCAGGACACTTGGCTTCAGACTCTGTCTGGCACTGGCTCTTTCAGGAACCGGGCCTCAGTTTCTTCATCTGAAAATTGGGAATAACGACTCTCACCTAGAAATTTGGCTGTGAAGATCAAAGCTCCTAAAACCCCTAGTGTAGCACCTTGATATGGTGATTATCACAGCAGAATGTGAAACTGGACGTTTCAGCCAAGGCACCAAGCTATAGTAGCTGCTACGTTACAATGGAGATCGAGGCCGTTTGCAGAATTTTGAAGGAGATATAATAGAAAACCAGTGACCCAACCTCGAATCCCTTCACTCACAACAAGAGTTGGGTGCTCTGGGTCCCACCTTCATCTCAAGGGTGGCTTTGTAGCGGGGAGGTCTCTCTGCGCTTTGCCTTGGGAGAGGCTTCGGGGGGACCGTCAGGAAGCTTGATGTGTCCCTGCAGTGGGGGGCGCAGGGCTGGTGCCAACTCCAGCCTGGAAAAGCCAAAGCGGCGGTGTCAGAGAGTCAGAGGCACCACCGGACTAAGTAGTTCTGGGTCCGCTTCTCTTCATCCCCCTCACGTGCAACCTCGGAGAGGGCAGAAGCAGATTACTGAGCTGGGGAAGGAAGATATGCAAACGAAGGACAAAGAAGAGAAGGCCCTTGGGATGGAGGCACAACCTCCCCTGCGGCCGGCAGAGGCCTCTTGAGGGAGTTGAGCGGAGTCTGACCTGCAGGTGAAGATGGAGTTTTGTTCTGGGTCTGGACTGGTCTTCTCTAGGAGTGACTGAACCCAGGCTATGTTTGGGACTTAAGTTCACCACAGCGATTTTAATGATCCAGCAGTGCTCAGGGCGTCCACCGGAACTTTTCACCCAGGGCACAAGGAGGGTAGTGGCTGAGAGCAAGTTCAGAGGGACAGTGGGAGACCAAAACCAGAACTGTTTCTGTGAACACACCCACAGGTCCTGCCCATGAACACACGGGTTACACGACCACGGCTGTGGGCAGGCCAGGAGGTGCGCCCAGGAGGTGAGGGGAATGATTGTTACACGCCTCCCGTGCTAAGCGCGGGGCCAGGAAGGGTCCCAACAGTTGCCCTGAGTCCCCCGTAGCAGCGCTAGGACTTCAGTTCTTGGTAAGAGGGGAAGCGACATTAAGCTCAGACCATGGTCCCTGGATCCACACGAGCGAGGCTGTCCTCCCCATCCCGTCTCACAAAATTCTCACGCTCAGGTGGGCTGCTGAGATGCTCCCTTTCCCCTTTCAAGGCTGATGTCTTGGAAAACTGCTCTAACCCATTACATCTTCTTCTCACATCGCAGAGGCCAAAGGAGGAGCCCTCAGGGACTCTGCCTCACCCATCTGCCTGCTGCTACCATCAATTCCCTTAACGGGAGACAGACACCAATTAGGCTAAATAGTAAAGAGCAGATGGCTGAGGCCAAGGTTGAACACCGATCCGAATGTACAATAAATATAAGTGACCCCGGTAGAAACAGCCAGGTGACCACCAAAGATTTGTGCTGCCCTTTCATGGTGACAAGCAGTTACTGGAAAGTGGCTGCCCAGCAGGGAATTATGTTCTCCAGATGGCCTTGCACCGGTGGGCTGCGTGCCCCCTCCAAGCTAAAGGGGTTAAGAAATCAAGGCGCCTTCTGCATGGTCACCTTCCCCAGGCTCAGGCAAAATGAGAGGGCTCTGTGTAGCGAGACAAAAGCACAGCCCCTGAAGGAAGGGGCCTGGGTCCCGGGAGACCACAGGAAGGTCACCACGTTAGCTTCCTAGGATTGCCTAACAAAGGACCACTTACCTAATGACTGAAAACCACAGAAATTTGTTGTCTGACAGCTCTGGAGGCCAGAAGTTCAAACTCAAGGCATGCTCTCCTAAAGCTCTGGAGGAGACTCCTTGAAACTTCAAGCCTCTGGTAGCTCCAGGTGCTCCGAGGGCCGTAGCTACAGAACTTCACTCTCTGCCTTCCTCTTCACGTGCTCCGCTCCTCTGTGTCTTCTCCTCTCGTTTCCTTTTTTTTTTTTTTTTTTGCGGTACGCGGGCCTCTCCCGCGGCGGAGCACAGGCTCCGGACGCGCAGGCCCAGCGGTCATGGCCCACGGGCCCAACCGCTCCGCGGCATGTGGGATCCTCCCGGACCGGGGCACGAACCCACGCCCCCCGCATCGGCAGGCGGACTCCCAGCCACTGCGCCACCAGGGGAGCCCTCGTTTCTTTTTTCTTTTTTTTTTTTTTTTTAACTTTTTAAAATTTTATTTATTATTTTTGGCCGCTTTGGGTCTTTGTTGCTGAGTGCAGGCTTTCTCTAGTTGCGGTGAGCGGGGGCTACTCTTTGCTGCAGTGCGTGGGCTTCTCATT
>RJWK010012831.1:6639-39967 GCA_004363435.1 Platanista minor
TTTTTTTTTTTTTTTTTTTTTTTTTTTTTGGTACGCGGGCCTCTCACTGTTGTGGCCTCTCCTGTTGCAGAGCACAGGCTCTGGACGCGCAGGCTCAGAGGCCATGGCTCATGGGCCCAGCCGCTCCGTGGCATGTGGGATCTTCCCAGACCGGGGCACAAACCCGCGTCTCCTGCATCAGTAGGAGGACTCCCAACCACTGCGCCACCAGGGAAGCCCTCACCACATATTCTTTGTCCATTCATCTGTTGATGGACACTTAGGTTGCTTCCATATCTTGGCTATTATAAATAATGCTGCTATGAACATTGGAGTTCATATATCTTTTTGAATTAGTGTTTGGTTTACTTTGAATATATACCCAGGAATGGAATTGCTGGATCATATGGTAGTTCTATGTTTAGTTCTTTGAGGAACCTCCATACTGTTTTCCATAGTGGTTGCACCAATTTACATTCCCACCAACAGTGTACAAAGGTTCTCATTTTTCCACATCTATGCTCACATTTGTTGTTTGTAGCCTTTTTGATGATAGCCGTTCTCATAGGTGTGAAGTAATATCGTGATTTTGATTTGCATTTCTCTGATGATTAGTGATGCTGAACATTCTTTCATTGGGCCTGTTGGCCATCTGTATGTCTTCTTTGGGAAAATGTCTATTCAGGTCTTTGGGCTTTTTTTTCTTTTTAAAATTTATTTATTTTTGGCTGTGTTGGGTCTTCCTTGCTGCATGTGGGCTTTCTCTCATTGCAGCGAGCGGGGGCTGCTCTTTGTTGCAGTGCGCGGGCTTCTCATTGCGGTGGCTTCTCTCTTTATGAAGCACAGGCTCTAGGCATGTGGGCTTCAGTAGTTGTGGCACATGGGCTCAGTAGTTGTGGCTCACGGGCTCTAGAGCACAGGTTCAGTAGTTGTGGCACGTGAGCTTCGTTGCTCTGCAGCATGTGGGAGCTTCCCAAACCAGGGATCGAACCCATGTCCCCTGCATTGGCAGGCAGATTCTCAACCACTGTACCACCAGGGAATCCCCTGGCCCATTTTTTAATTGGGTTGTTTGTTACTTTGATGCTGATTTGTATGAGCTATTCATATATTTTGGATATTAACAACTGATCTGTCATATCATTTGCAAATATTTTCTCCTTTTCAGGTTTTCTCTTCCTTCTGTTGATGGTTTCCTTTGCTGTGAAAAAGCTTTTAAATGTAATTAGGTCCTATTTGTTTATTTTTGCTTTTGTTTCCTTTGCCTTAGGAGACAGATGCAAAAAAGTATTGCTATGATTTATGTCATAGAGTGTTCTGCCTATGTTCTCTTCTAGGAGTTTTATGATTTCAGGTCTTACATTTAGGCCCTTAATCCATTTTGAGTTTACTTTTGTATATGGTTAGAGGGTTTGAGAGAATGTTCTGATCTCATTGTTTTACATGTGGCTGTCCAGTTTTCCCAAAACCACTAATTGAAGAGACTGTCTTTTCCCCATCTTGCCTTTGTCATAGATTAATTGACCATGAGTGAGTGAGTTTATTTCTGGGCTCTCTATTTTGTTCCATTAATCTATGTGTCTCTTTTTATGCCAGTACCATACTGCTCTGATTACTATAGCTTTGTAGTACAGTCTGAAGTATGGGAGTGTGATATCTCCAGCTCTGTTCTTCTTTCTCAAGATTACTTTGACTATTGGGGTCTTTTTTTATCCATATGAATTTTAGAATTATTTGTTCTAGTTCTGTGAAAAATGCTGTTGGTATTTTAATACAGATTGCATTGAATCTTTAGATTGCCTGCGGTTGTATGGTCACTGTAACAATATTACTACTTCCAAATCATGAACATGGTATATCTTCCCATCTGTTTGTGTTGTCTTCAATTTCTTTCATCAGCATCTTATAGTTATCTGAGTATAGGTTTTTTACCTCCTTAGTTAGATTTATTCATAGGCATTTTTTTTGATGCAATGATAAATGGGATTGTTTCCTTAATAACTCTTTCTGATAGTTTGTTGTTAGTGTATAGAAATGCCTCAGATTTCTGTATATTCATTTTATATCCTGCAACTTTGCTGAATTCATTGATGACCTCTAGTAGTTTTTTGGTATCATCTTGAGGATTTTCTACATATAGTATCATGTCATCTGCAAACAGTGACAGTTTTACTTCTTCTTTTCCAATTTGGATTCCTTTTATTTCTTGTCTGATTGCTATGGCTAGGACTTCCAATACTATTTGAATAAAAATGGCAAGAGTAGGCATCCTTGTCTTATTCTTATCTTACAGGAAATGCTTTCAGCTTTTCACTGTTGAGCATGTTAGTTGTGGACTTATATATAACCTTTATTATGTTGAGGTATGTTCCCTCTATACCTGCTTTGTGGAGAGTTTTTTTCATAAATGGATATTAAATTTTGTCAAAACCTTTTTCTACATCTATTGAGATGATCGTATGACTTTTATTCTTCAATCTGTTAATGCAGTGTATCACATTGATTTGTGGATATTGAAACATCCTTTCATCCCTGAGGTAAATTCCACTTTTCATGATGTATGATCCTTGTAATGTATTGTTGGATTTAGTTTGCTAATATTTTGCTGAGGATTTTTTAATCTATGTTTATTAGTGATATTGTCCTGTAATTTTCTTTTTTGTAATATCTGTCTGATTTTGGTATCAGGATGATGATGGTCTTTGGAAGTATTCATTCCTCTGCAATTTTTGGAAATATTTTGAGAAGGATAGGTGTTAGCTCTTTTCTAAATGTTTGGTAGAATTCACCTGTGAAGACCTCTGGTCCTGGACTTTTGTTTGTTAAAAGTTGGTTTATTATGATTATTATTACTGATTCAATTTCATTATTGGTAATTGGTCTTTTCATATTTTCTATTTCTTCCTGGTTTAGTCTTGGGAGATTGTTTATTTCTGGGATTTTGCCTGTTTCTTGTAGGTTGTCCATTTTTTTTTGGTGGATAGTTGTTTGTAGTAATCTCTTATAATCCTTTGTATTTCTGGAGTGTCATTTGTAACTTCTCCTTTTTCATTCAGATTTTATTAATTTAGGCCCTCTCTTTTTTTCTTGATAAATCTGGCTAAAGGTTTATCAATTTCGTTTATCTTTTCAAAGAACACATTCTTAGTTTCATTGAACTTTTCTATTGTTTTTTAAGCTCTATTCCACTTATTTCTGCTCTGCTCTTTATGATTTCTTTCCTTCTACTAACTTTGGGTTTTATTCTTTTAAGTTCCTTTAAGTGTCAGGTTAGGTTATTTATTTGATATTTTTCTTATTTCCTGAGGTAGGCTTGTATTACTATAAACCTGCCTCTTGGAACTGTTTTTGCTGTATCCCATGGATTTCGGGTTATTGTATTTTTGTTTTCTTTTGTCTCCAGGTATTTTTCTATTTCTTCTTTGATTTCTTCAGTGACCATTGGTTTCTTAGTATTATATTGTGTAGCCTCCACGTTTTTGTGTATTTTGCAGTTTTTTCTTGTAGATGATTTCTAGTCTCATAGCATTGTGGTCAGAAAATATACTTGATATGATTTCAGTTTTTTTTAAATGTACTGAGACTTGTTTTGTAGCTTAGCATAAGATCTATCCTGGAGGATGTTTCATGGGCACTGGAAAAGAATGTGTTCTGATACTTTTGGATGAAATGTTCTACATATAATTTATTAAGTCCATCCTATCCAATGTGTCATTTAAGGCCAGTGTTTCCTTATTGATTTTCTGTCTGGATGATCTGTTCGTTGATAGGATGTTACATTGTGTTGCTATCAATTTCTCCCTTTATGCCTATTAATATTTACTTTATGTATTTAGGTGCTCCTATTTGGGTGTATATATATTTACTATTGTTATACTTTCTTCTTGGATTGATCCCTTGATCATTACATAATTTCTAGAAAGGGTTGTTTTGAGGCTAAAATTAGATGCCTTCTTAAAGCAACTGACCTATAATACATTTTGAGTTCTAGATGTTTTTGGGTAATTCATCTTTATTAATCTTCAGGACAACCTTGCAAAGTGGGCATTATTACTCTCATTTTACAAACTAAGAAACTGAAATTTGAAGGTTAAATAATTTATCAAAATAACAGAATAGGTGGCAAAGTAGTTAATGTGACTCAAAAGACCAAATACTTTACAGCATGCCATATTACTTTTCTAGCGTAGTTAATAAATATTTTCTGATTAATTGGTGTTTAACATATGGCTTTAAAAGGTACTACAGGGGCTTCCCTGGTGGCGCAGTGGTTGGGAGTCCGCCTGCCGATGCAGGGGACACGGGCTCGTGCCCCGGTCCGCGAAGATCCCACATGCTGCAGAGCGGTTTGGCCCGTGAGCCGTGGCCGCTGAGACTGCGCGTCCAGAGCCTGTGCTCCGCAGCAGGAGAGGCCACAGCAGTGAGAGGCCCGTGTACCAAAACATAAATAAATAAATAAATAAAATAAAATAAAAGATACTACAACATAAATATCCAGAGTGTGAAGGGGTTCTCTAGAGAAGACATTTACTTATGATGTCTGTGCTCAAATTTTTAAAATAGAAATTTCTTTCCAATCTGTAGTTCATTCCTTTTTACGTGCTACATATGGCCAAATTTTTTTTTTTTTTTTTTTTTGCGGTACGTGGGCCTCTCACTGTTGTGGCCTCTCCCGTTGCGGAGCGCAGACTCCGGACGTGCATGCTCAGCAGCCATGGCTCATGGGCCCAGCTGCTCTGCAGAGCGGCATGTGGGATCTTCCCGGACCGGGGCACGAACCCGTGTCCCCTGCATCGTCAGGCGGACTCTCAACCACTGAGCCACCAGGGAAGCCTGTGGCCAAATTTTAAGATGAATATGGTTAAGGAAAATAGCCAAACACATTAAATACATGGGTGTGAGTGACTAACCTATGTACTTATACTTGGGGTAAAAGTAAGATGATAATACTAATATTGCTTTTTTGTAGTTTAAAAATGCAATTTCAAAGAAGGAGTGTCAGGGCTTCCCTGGTGGCATAGTGGTTGAGAGTCTGCCTGCCGATGCAGGGGACACGGGTTTGAGTCCCAGTCCAGGAAGATCCCACATGCCGTGGAGCGGCTGGGCCCGTGAGCCATGGCCGCTGAGTCTGCGCGTCCAGAGCCTGTGCTCCGCAACGGGAGAGGCCACAGCAGTGAGAGGCCCACATACCGCAAAAAACAAAAACAAAACAAAACAAAGAAGGAGGGTCAAAAATGCATTAAATAATGGTGGTATCAATTAAAATAAGGGTGTAGTCTTTTATAGTGCCCACTTTAAAGTAGAAAACACTAATTTTAGTAACATCTGATGCTTACTTGAAAAATATAAAACTCGTCATGTCACAGTCATAGCTCATTTAGCCTTGATCCTGCCCTGTTTCAAGTTGTGAATCAAGGGTGGCAAATCACTTAAGGTAGCTTTGGGTATATAAATATTATAGTTAAGTGTATTGTTGAGTTATCAGCTAGTTAGTTGTCTTTGAATACCAATTTGAAATACTGATTTAAAAATCTGTTACATATTTACCATGCAAGTCTCTAAAACTGAAAAAGAAGAAATTACTGTTTGTTACATAGTTATTCTAATGAATGTAACTGTAGAATCTGGAATTATAGACAATTATAATAAACTGAATGCAGAAATCATTATTTACACCTATGACCTACAGAATATAGTGGAACCAAGCTTTCAAAAGTGAAAGGCCAATTGGCCAACTTCCCACATCATCCAGCATATTAATGTTAGTCATTTAAGATTCACATAACTACCTAGCTTCATTGTTTATTCCCAAAGCATGCAATACAAAGTATGGTCTGGTTATTGATGAACATTGCTGTTGGAATTTTTGTCATATACTGTTTTCCAAATGCCCTGTGTAGGATTCATTTTATTTTTTATTTTATTTTCCGTTGAGTAGTCTGGAACCAAACAAGATGACCATCAACAAGCAATGCCTATGGACATATATACACTACCAAACGTAAAATAGCTAGCTAGCGGGAAGCAGCCGCAGAGCACAGGGAGATCAGCTCGGTGCTTTGTGACCACCTGGATGGGTGGGATAGGGAGGGTGGGAGGGAGGGAGATGCAAGAGGGAAGAAATATGGGGACATATGTATATGCATAACTGATTCACTTTGTTATAAAGCAGAAACTAACACACCATTGTAAAGCAATTATACTCCAATAAAGGTGTTAAAAATAAATAAATAAATTTGAAATAGAAAAATAAGCAATGCCTATGTTTGATGTCTTTTGAAGGCAGCCACACCGCACACACACACACACACACACACACACACACACACACACACACACGTGCATGCGGGAAAATAATTAACTGACATCTGTTATTTTCCTTCAAATTTGGGCTTGGCTAAAAGGACACAAAGTACACAGCAGTGGCCAGCTGCTGACACGTAAAATTCCACAAACATTTTAAGACTGCGCCAAAATATTTACTACCTTTTCCTCTGTAAAATTTAACTGTGAAATATAGAATCACAAAATGTAAAAGGAAGACTCAATTATGAATATAATCTTAACTAAGATGAGCTAAATTTGTATGCTTCCATGAAAATTCATGCTACCAAAATCAAGTTTTACCTTTAAGTAAGAATTCACCTCTGGGAATTCATTCTGATGCTAGTAACCTGGTCTTTTAAAATTTTGCATCAAGGCTTTCATAGGCCACTGCAGATGGGCCCCTAACACATTTTGGTTATAACCTTCAATATCTAAGGTTGTACTTTGTCATTTTTATTGCCTTTCAATATTCTGGATGCTCAGATGAAAATGTAGGAATTAACAACTGTGTAGACTCTGAGAGATAATAGCAAAACAATCAGGGTGCTTCTCGTCATCATCCAGTATAAACAGCAGTCTAGTCACTTATTTCTGCAAATATCCACAGCACTTACCATGTGCCCAGTGTGGTCTCTGTGGATACAACCATGCACAAGACATATTCCTTTCCCCAAAGAAGTTACCATATAGCAAGTAATAAGCAAGTACTTTAATCTCAAATAACCAAGTAATAGAGCTTTGTGCAAAAGGGGAAGATTTTTACAGCTCTCTTTTCATTTATCAATTTGGGGATACGCCTAGAGGTGTTCAGCCCTTATTAGATACTAACCAGAGTTCGGAAACTCTATCTGTGGGATTTCAGTAGGGAAACTATGCTAGGCATTTGCAAATGAAGATCTGAACACCTAGCAGCTAACAGTAAGACTTCTTCTAGAAGTACAGGCATATTTCTGAGGCACACAAGAGTACAAATGTAGGAAATGAAGTCAGCCTTATGGGAATTTAGTGACTGTGGTGGTGTATAAAATGAGAAGAAAAATGGTGATATAAAAATGTTTTATTGTATTTAAGGCAAAACTTTAGAGCCCTCAAAACATAATCAATTTCTGCTTTCTAATCATTTAATCATAGCTTTTTCTTAATTGTAGCAAACATCAGTTTTCACCAAGTTGGAATGAAATCAATGATAAGTTTTAATATTTTCCTAGTTGGTTAATTATTGCCCATACCCTGAGGACATAAAACAGATAACTCCCTTCAACAGTTGTCCCAACAACATTAGAGACTTCAGCTTCTAAACACAGTGGTATAATAAGCATCAAATTTACCTCCCCATCTTAAATAAATATAAAACTGGACAAAATATATTTATAAAATATTATTACACAGATGATAGAATTAGTAGAAAAGGGCATCAAACTATCTATAAAAATACTACCTATATTCAAGAAGGTAGAGGAAATCATAAACATAAGAAAGGAAAAGGGGAAGATATAAAAAAAGACCCAAATGGAACTTTTAGAGATGAAATACACAACACCTGAGGCAAAAAACAGCATGGACAGAATGAATAGCAGATTAGATACTTCGGAAGGAAAGAAAATAGTGAACTTGGAGACCTAGAAATAGAAACTATTCAAATAAAACAGAGAGAAAAAACACTGGAATAAAGCAAACGGAGCACCAGTAAGTTGTAGAACAAGGTCAAGCAGCCTACCATATTTGTGATCAAAGTCCCAGAAAAGGTAGGTTGGGGAGGGGAACAAAAAAGTTATTTGAAAAAATAATGGCCACAATTTTCTAAATTTGATGAAAAGTATAAACCCAAAGATCCAAGAAGCTCAGTCAACCCCAAGCAAAAAACATGAAGGAAACTACATTAAGGCATATCATAATCAAATTTCTGGAAACTCCTAGTAGAGAGAAAACAGAAATATTACATATAGAAGAATTAGGGTGTATTAGTCAGCTCTAGCAGATGTAATAAAATGCCATAGACTAGGTAGCTTATACCCCAGAAATTTATTTTCTCCCAGTTCTGGAGGCTGGAAGTTTGAGATCACATGCCAGCATAGTTGACTTCTTGTGAGGGATCTCTTCCTGATTAGCAGATGACAGCTTCCTCACTGTGTGCTCACATGGCCATTCCCCTGTACATATACGTGGGGAAGGAGAGAGAGAAAAAGAGAGATCTCCCTCTTCTTATAATGCCACCAATCCTGTGGGATAAGGACTCCACCTCTGTGACCTCATTTAACCTTAATTACCTCCTAAATGCTCTATCTTCAAATACAGTGACATTTGGCTTCGGTATATGAATGTGGAGGGTGGGGGAACCACACAATTCAGTCTACAGCAAAAAAGAATAACAGTAGTCTTCTCATTAAAAAAAAAAAAAAAAAAACACGATTGGCATCTTTAAAGTATTCAAAGGAAAAAAATTATAAGCTCAGCAGAAAGATCTTTCAAAAGACTTCATATATATAAAATTTGAGAGAATTTATTACTAACACGTTATCACTACAAGAAATAAGAAAGGAAGTCCTTCAAGCAGAAGGAAAAAATTATTTCAGATGGAAATGTGGATCTTACAAATGAATGAATGGAGAACACCAGACATGGCAAATATGTGAATAAGTATACTAGATTTCTTTCCTAATTTTTAAATCTCTTTAAATGATAATTAGTAAAAGTAGTAACGTACTGTGAGGTTTATAACATAAGAAAAAGTGAAATGTATTATAATAATAGCACAAAAGTTGAGTTGTGGAATGGACACATACTGCTATAAAGTTCTTATACTATGTATAAAAATTACATATTTGAAAGTAAACTCTAATAAGTGAAAGATGTACACTGTAAATCCCAGAAAAATCACTAAACAAAAACAAAAGCAAAACCCCCACAAAACCCAGAAAAAAGCCAAACAAAAAAACAAGCCAGTAATAGAGATAAAATCAAACCATAAACACACACACACACACACACACACACACACACACACACACACTCCAAAACAAGGAAGGAAAAGAAGAAAAAGGTAACAAAAAACAGAAAAAAAAAAAAGAAATAGGAACATGGTTACTATAGATTGAATGTTTGTGTCCCCCCCAAAATTCATATGTTGCAATGTAATCCCCAATATGATAATATTTAGAGTTGAGACCTTTGGGAGGTGATCAGTTAGATTATGAGGGTGGAGCCCTTGTAAATGTGATTAGTGTCCTTATAAAAGAGTCCCCAGACAGCTTCCTTGCCCCCTTCCACCATGTGAGGTCACAGTGAAAAGACAGTAGTCTTTGAACCAGGAAGTAGGTCCTCACCAGATACTTTAATTTTGGACTTCCCAGCCTCCAGAACTGTGAGAAATAAGTTCCTGTAGCTTGTAAGTCACTTAGTCTACAGTATTTTGTTATAGCAGTCCAAACCAAGACAATGGTAGATTTAAAAGCAACAATATTGATAATTACATTAAGTATAACTAGGCTAAATACCCAATTTAAAAGGCAAAGATTGTCAGCTTGGATGAAAAGCAAGACCCAACTATACAATGTCTACCAGAAACCCACTTTAAAAATAAAGACATGTAAATTAAAGTACAAGGATAGAAAAATATACACCATGCTAACATAAATTTTATGAAGACTGAGAGGCTATAATTAATTTCAGACAAAGTAGATTTCAGGACAAACAAAATCACCAGGGATCAAGAGTCATTTCATAAAGATAATCAATTCATTAAGACTTAAAATTTCTAAATATTTAATCTAGTAAGAGTTTTAAAGTGCTTGAAACAAAACCTGATAGAACGATAAAGAAAAACAATGACCCTACAATTATAGTTGGAGGTTTCAACATCCCTCTCTTGATAATTGAATATAATTAATTATTCTCTTTTTGATTAATGAAAGTTAAATACATTTTGTCCTGGACACTGTTCCTTCTCTTCTACTCAACTTTTTGTACAAGAAAAAAGAAAAAATACTTTATCTCTGCTATAGCATGTAGAGATGCTAAAGAGTATCAAAAACAAAAGAAAAAGGTAGCCCAATTGAAAGAGAAAACCAAGGAACAATTGGATTATACAGCTCTGGGTAATTAGGAGGCTGTTCAGTCTGTTCCTGTGCTACTGACCCAGTTCCTGTATTTTTAGGAATAGTGTTTTAAAGATTCTAAGAGCCATGAGGAAGGAGACCAGTGCCTTCTTCTGTGATGCCCACAAAGCCTAGCACGTATCAGGTGGGATATAGTATAATGATTAATCACAACAGATCAAGAAAAATTGAATTTGATTGATGGCTATGGAACCTTGAAAGTTACTTAGACTCTCTGGCACCCAGGTTCGTTACCTGTAAAATGAGAATAATAGTACTGTATTCATTTCTTAGGGTTGCCATAAAAAATTACCACAAGCTAAGTGGCTTAAAACAACAGAAATTTATTGTCTTACAGTTTTGGAGGCCAGAAATCCAAAATCAAGGTATCGGCAGGGCTATGCTCCCTTTGAAGTCTCTAGGGGAGAATCCTTCCTTGCCTCTTCCAGCTTCTTGTGGTCCTGGGTATTTCTTGGCTTGTGGTTGCAAAACTCCATTCTCTGCCTTTGTCTTTACATGAACTTCACCTGGTCTTCACTTTTCTCTCTCTCTCTTGCTCTCTCTCTGTCTCTCCTGATGTTTCTCTTATAAGGACACTTGTCATTGGATTTAGGGTACACTTAGATTAGCCAAGATGCTATCATCTTGAGATCCTTAATTTCATCTACAAAGCCACTTTTCCTAAATAAGATTACTTTCAAAGGTGCCAGGTATTAAGATGTGGACATTTCTTTTTGGGGATTACCATTTGACTCACAAGTATCTACCTAAAATGTTGTCTTATGGCTTAAATGAGGTGACTTTTCTAGAGCACCTATCTTGTAATAATTTTTGACTTCTAGGTACATTTTCACTGATCTTCATAATAACCTTGCAAAATGGACATGACATCCCCAATTTACAAATTAAGAAACAGAAACTGAAGTGTTAATTCAATCAAGGTAATGTTGGTTTAAAAAATTGAAATTAAGAAACAAAGCCATTTATGATAGTTTAAAAATATGAAATACTCAGGGATAAATTTGACAAAAAGTTTACAAGACTGCTGCATTAAAAGCTTCAAAGCATTGCTGAGAGAAACCTAAAAAGGCTTAACAGAGGTGTATACAAAACTCATCAATCTAAAGGCTCAATATTGTTAAGAAGTCAATTTTCCCCAAATGGATTTATAGATTCAGTATAATCCCCAGCAAAATCCCAACTTTTTTTTTTTTTTTGGTACAAATTGATGGGCTGACTCTAAAATTTGTATAAAAATTCAGAGACACTAGAATAAACAAAACAATTTTGGAAGAAGAAAATTGGAGGACATGCTATAAGAGTATTATAGACAGCTATAATGATGAAAGCAATTAGGCTTGGCATAATGATAGACATAACTCAAGACAGAAAAAAGTCCAGAAATGGACTCACAGATACATGGGCAACTGATTTTCACCAAAGGTGCCAGGGAAAGGGATAATCTTTACAACACTTGATGCTAGAATAATTTTTGCACATGTTAAAAAAAAAGAAAGAAAGAAAAGGACAAAAAGTAACCTCCTTATTTCATATCACATTCAAAAATTAAGTCAAAGTGGATCATAGAACTATAAGTCAGAGCTAAAAGTCTAGTATTTCTAGAATAAAACAGGAGAAAAATCTTGGTGACCTTGGGTTAGGCAAAGATTTCTTAAACAGCACCAACAATAAAAGAAAAATAAGTTGAACTTCATCAAAATTAGAATATTTTGCTCTTCAAAACACACTGTTATGAAAATGAAAAGGCACGTCACAGATTATGAGAAAAATATTTGCCAAATACATATCTGATAAAGCTTGTGTGTACAGAATACATAAAGAACTCTCATAGCTCAATAAGACAACCCAATTTTTTTTTTTTTTTTTTTTTTTCGGTACGCGGGCCTCTCACTGTTGTGGCCTCTCCCGTTGTGGAACATAGGCTCCGGATGCGCAGGCTCAGCGGCCATGGCTCACGGGCCCAGCCACTCTGCGGCATGTGGGATCTTCCCGGACCGGGGCACGAACCCGTGTCCCCTGCATTGGCAGGTGGACTCTCAACCGCTGAGCCACCAGGGAAGCCCCAACCCAATTTTTTTAAATGGACAAAAAAAATGTACAGAGACTTCATCAAAGTCAAATAAATGCATGAAAAAATGTTCAACATCATTAGAAACTGCAATGAAATACCACTCCACACCCATGTGAGAAACTATATATATTTTTCAAACTGACAATACTAACTATTGCTGAGGATGTGGAGCAGCTAGAATTCTCATATATTGCTGGTGGATATGCAAAGTGGTACAGGAATTTTGGAAAATAATTTAGCATTTTTTCTAAAGTTAAACATTCTTACGCAAGAGAAATTAAAATATATATTCACACAAAGACTTGTATACAAATGTCTTGTAGCAACTTCATTAATTTTGGACAAAAACTGGAAACAGCCCAAATGGCCATCAACTAGTAATGAATAAACAAATTGTGGTATATCTTTACAATGGCATACTACTCAGTAAAAAAGTGAATGAACTGCTGATACATCCAATAGCATAGATGAATCTTAAAAGCATATTCAGTGAAAGCAGTATGGTAGGTAGAATGCCCTGCAAAAGGTGTCCACGCCCTAATCCCTGGACTCTATGAGTGTGTTACATTAAATATCAAAAGGGATTTTGCAGACGTCATTAAGGTTAAGGATTTAACATAAGGAGATTATCCTGGATTATCCAGGTGGATCCAGTCTAATCACATGAGCCCTTAAAAGCACAGAACTTTCTCCAGCTGGAGTCATAGAGAAGCAGCTAGAAAGGGAAGAGTCCAAAGGACTCCATGTGTGTGAGAAGGATTTGATGTGCTTTTGCTGGTTCTGAGATATAGGGGGCCATGTACAACCACTGGAGAAAGGTCTCCAGGAGCTAAGGAGGGCCCCAGCTGACAGCCAGCGGGAAAACCTTAGTCCCACAGCTGCAAGGGACTGACTTCTGCCAACAACCTGAATGAGCTTAAAGCAGGTCATTTTCCAGAGCCTCCAGTTAGGAGCACGGCACTGCCTTATGATTTTGGCCTTGTGAAATCTAAGCAGAGAACCCAGCTGAGCCACTCCATACCTGGACCTCAGACCCAGAGAACTTGAGATAATGAACTTGTGTTATTGTAAGCTGCTCGTTGTGCTAATTTGTTACAGCAGCAATAGCAAACTACTACAAGGAACGAGACACCATACTGTATGATTTCATTTATGTAAAATTCTGGAAAAGGTAAAACTACAGTAATAGAAATCAGATCAGTGGTTGGTTACTAGGTGTTCTGGGCAGGAGACTGGCTACAGGGATCAGAAGAGAACTTTTTGGGGTGATGGAAATATCATGATTGTCTATGGTAGTTACGTGACTATACATTTATCAGAATTCATCGTATTGTCCACCTAAAATTACTACATTTTATTGTATGTAAATCATGCTGCAATAAAACTGATACAGTACACAAAACATAACACTAACCCTCTCCTTGACTTTTCACTTATCACAGCTATTTTGATGCAAAACTATTAAATCTAAAAGTAATAGCACACCTATCACTCATATTCCTGTATTCCGGAGGTTAATACATTTTTAACCATCTCAAAGGCATGGGTAAAAATGTACAAAATTATTTCAGTATACTGATACTAATGTTACAATCAATGACTGTGTATTTATTATGTATTGTATGCACACAGACATACAAACACATACATAATCGTATACCTATAGAAAGATAGGGAGATAGAAACTTTTCTTCACTACTCTTAAGGCATTTTCTATTGCTAATGAAGCTCTCATTGATTTGGTCTTTTGGGGGCAACATGAACACATTCAGGGTGATGCTTTATTTCTCAATAAAGGCACCCAGGAACACAAAAACCTGCAGTGTAGCCAGGTGAGGTTTAAGTGAAAGAACTTTTTATTATTGAGCAAATCTATACGCTAAGTCTATATGGTTTGTCACATGATTAAGTCCAAACTCCTTGATCATGTTAGGAGAACTTAAGGGACTAATGGAAGGGAAACACAATAATGGACATCATTTATCGGCCACTTGCTCTGACGCGTTTTTTTTGGATGTTTTACTGCTGACAGCTTTTAAGCTTCATCCTCCCTTGTGCTCCACATCTGGGGGGAATAAGAAAGCCACGCCTCCCTCCTTTGGCATCAAAGGGAGATTCAAACCAGAAATGTCCTGCTTTCAGCCTGCCCCACCTACTAACCACAAGGAAGCTCCCACCCAGCCTCCTTCACTTGCTCTTCTAACACATTTTTGGACCAGCTTGGGAGGCCTGCCATGCTCTCCCCCAAAACCTCATCATAATAAACCTTTTTACACCCTTTTGGTATGTGTGTGTGTGTCATCAGCCTCGACATTTGTATCAGATTTTGCCTGCAGATGGCCACAACACAGACACTCTGCTATGCATTTTACTTGTGCTTCCCATTTTCAGTTGGGGACACAGAGAAACAGGAGAACTGGCTAGGGAGTCCCTGGCGGTCCAGTGGTTAGGATGCAGTGCTTTCACTACTGTGGCCCAGGTTCAATCCCTGGTCAGGCAACTAAGATCTCGCAAGCTGTGTGGCGTGGTGAAAAAAAAAAAAAGAACTGGCTAAAGGTCACACACTGAGTCGTACATCTGGGACTCACACCAGAACCCTCGCTGTTAACAAAGACGGTATTCTGCTGATCAAACCATGATGGCGGTGGTGATCAGCATATCATGATGATGATTATATCTTTATTATTGAATGCGTATTATAAAAATGCTGAAGGGAATGTAAAAGTCTGTTTCAAAATAGCATAGCCTTGCCTTAGTTATCTGGTAGTTTAGGTTCCTGTTACATTAGGCTAATAGTTTAAACAATGAGTGTTATGATTCAGCTCTAGAAAGCTTCCCCTGATCAATTTGGCACTAGGAAGAATTGTCTCAGGAATGTCTCCTTGTGGCCCTCTCCCAGTATTTTGTGGCCCCCTCAATCGGCTCACTGTATCTAGTCAAAGAAACAGAAGACTCCATTTCAAACGTCTTTCCAAAAGAAGTGGATGACCCACAAAGATAAGGAATGTGTCATGTAGTTACAAGGTCAGTCTGCTGTTATGGAAGTTTCAAATGGGTAAAGGATCATCATGAAGTCTTCCTGGAATTCTGGCTTCCAAAAGAAGGAGGTAGATTATGTGGGATCTTGAGGGATTAGAACCAAAATAGTTTAAAATGCATAAGAAGCAGAGAACAGCCACGGTTGAATCATCCAGGGAGGCATTTTATCAGGAATTCTTTTGGAAGTAAACCCTACTTTTCCTTGATCTTTTACATCAAACCAAAGTATGTAACAAGTCTGTAGAGATGTGATAAAGGTCAATTAAAAGTATAAAAAAAAATTTTTTTTAAGGCCCAAACAAAAGAGGGCTAATAAGAATGTCAAAACAACCATTTCTGAGGTCTCACTATTTTTCAAGTTTGCAAAGCACTTTACTTTCATCATCTCATTTAACCCTTAGAGTAATTCTTAGAAGGAGGTATTATTTCCATTTACAGATGAGCAAACTGAGACTTGAAGAGAGACAGTGTCTTATCCAAGGTCACACTTCTAGTAATTGGTGAGGTCTGAATTCAGACCCTGACTCCAAAGACCCTGCTCTGCTTAACTGCCCTGAAATACTGCCTCTGAAGGGCTGCCTACTACTTACCTTCCAAAAAATATGGAAATCAGAGTCATGAAGCAGTAAGGCACTTAAATAATAAATCACTTCTGCATTCATGAAAATGTTAAGTGTTCCCATTTAATAAAAGGAGCACTTGCTAGTTGCTAGAAATATAAAGATGAATAAACATAGACCCTACTTTGAAATAGTTCACAGTTTAGTGTAGAGAAGCTTATAAAACTCTGATAAATACCAAGATAGAGAAGAAATTAAAAACAGAAAGGGAGGAGGGCAAGGAGCAGGGTCTAATTCTGTAGTAACTTTAGTAGGAATCTGGGCATCATTTAGAGCAGCAGAGGTGAACCCCTCTGATATGAAGCATCTGGGAGCACTTTGTGGTGGTGGGAGAAGTTATGCCTTGGTGATTCATGGTTGCATGTGGTGGCCGTATCAGAGTGATGTGACAATAGGATTGAAGGGATAAGAAAATAAGAAAATTCAGAAGGAGTAGGTTTCGGGGGACAGGCAGTGAGTTCGGATTGAGGTGTATTAAGTTCAAGGAGGCTACAAGCACCCCAAGTGCATTCCCTTTTTAAGTACTGTGCTGGGTGTTGAGGTGATGGTGGTACAGATCTGCTCTCAGATTGTGGCACCTCCCTTAGAGGTAGGAATCTGACGTTGGGTGGAGAGGTGAGGGCTGGAGATAGATTTGGGATTCCTCACAGGTGGTAGCTCAAAACATGAGACTGGGTGGCATTGCCCAAGATGAGGAGTATGTGGAGTGCGAAGGTCAGTGTCCTGAGGGGAGAACATGGGGGAGTACCCACATTTAAGGGTTGGTGGGGACTCCATGAAGAAGATGCACTGGGAACTGGTTGTCTGGGAGGGACAGGAGGAACCAGGGAAGTGCAGGGCATGGAATCCAAGGTGGAGAAGCTACATCAGATGTTGCCAAGATTCTAATTCCATGATGTTTACAAAACTCTCATAACAATGTGGGAAAATGCTTATGTTTTAATATTTAGTGAAGGCAGGTCCCCAAACTTAATATACAGTGTATTCTCAAATATGTTTAAAAATGCATGGGTCGTGGGGGGGCGGGCTTCCCTGGTGGCGCAGTGGTTGAGAGTCTGCCTGCCGATGCAGGGGACGCGGGTTCGTGCCCCGGTCCGGGAAGATCCCACATGCCGCGGAGCGGCTGGGCCCGTGAGCCACGGCCGCTGAACCTGCGCATCCGGATCCTGTGCTCCGTAACGGGAGAAGCCACAACAGTGAGAGGCCCGCGTACCGCGAAAAAAAAAGAAATGCATGGGGGTGGGGAAAAAGCTACACTAGGCCTAAGTGTTAACAATTGTTTTCACTGGATGGCTGGTGTTTTTAGATGTTTTTCTTCATAATTAAAAAATGTTTTTCATGTTTTCTACATCATGTTACTACTACAGTCAGGAAAAAATGTTTAAACAAAGCCGTAGCGCCCATTGTAACAATTGCTTGTATTTGTCTGAAACAGAAAGGTTACCTTTCAGGTTATGCTCTATATGTGACAGCCAAGTTGATTTTATATGATCAAACTGTTTTAGTCAATGCAATAAAGTTTTGGGGGCCATTAGAGGCTGTAGTAGATTAGCATCTGGTATCTTATTAATAGAAGAGAAAAATGACATTATAGCTGTCCTGTGACGTTACTTGTCTGCTGGATTCAACAAAGTTGGTTTCTCATAAAATACGTTCCTTCCCCGCACCCCTGGAATTAAGAACTTGTACTGTGAAAACATTTGATGAAATCATATATCCTATGTGTCCTTTATCTTTAAATTTGGCTTTATGTGTGTATTTGAGGTTTGGCAGCTCACATCACACCTAACGCAGGAACTGTTGGTATGTTCACTCCCTCTTCAGGGAGGGTGCATCTCCTAGTCCACACGTGTTTTTTTTCCTTTTCATGTTGCTGCTAAAAGAGCATCCACAAGGGGTGAAAGAGGGCTGACCAAAAGGAGATAGAATTGGCCCAAAACATTTGACTATTTCTTGGCGTCTGAGAAAGGATGAAACTTTTTTATTATGAAGAATAGTAATGTTCTCACTGTTCCCTGAACATGTGATGTCTTGAGCATCTGTGTGTCCTGGGAGTCCTTTTGTTACCGAAAGAAATCTCTACATGTGTCCAATCACCTTTTTTTCATCAAAGAACTCAGAAACGTTCTATCAGATTTTCCCTTCCCAGTGAAAAACAGACGTGTTGGGAATGGTACAACTTGCTCAGGCAATTCTCTCCCTAAATAGAAGAAAATCTCCCATTCCTCACAGCTATAGAGTTGATTCTCTTTCCTCAAATACCAACCACATTCTTCATATTGATAAATGTAATTTTAACTAATGCCTATTTATATGTTTTTTCCCAAGGCAACTCTCCTCACGCTTTAACGTTGGAGTAAATACAGCTTTTCAACATACTGGGATTAATCAGGAATAATTAAACCCAAATTCTTGTAGCTCTAGGAAGAGCAAGAAGGCAGCTGATTTCTTTCTACTGATTTACACCACAAGGTGTGGTATAATGAGTGCTCCCCAACATGTGCCATGGCATCAGAGGTCTTCCCAGATGTTACCCAGGCAGTAAGTAAATGCTCCTTCATTGTCCTCCTCATCTAAATATGAAGATGTTGGTATTTTTAAAAATTTTAATATAATTTGTCTAACGCAATGTATCTAAAATATTACCATGTTAACATACAATCAACATAAAAATTATTGAGACAATTTACACATTTCTTCATGCCAAATCTTTGATGGGTATTTTACACTTATATCATGCTTCAATTTGGATTAGTTACATTTCAAGTGCCTGATAGTCACAGGTGGTAGTGGCTGCTGCGTGGGACCACACAGATCTAGGTAATGACTATGATTGCCTTTAACTCTTAACTTTGATAGCTGACTCATTATATAGCTTATTATGGCTCAATCTTTTTAAATGGCTAAAGAATAAACCTACATCATAATGAGTTAAAGAGTCTTTAAAATTTTTTTTAAAAATTAAGAGTTGAAAAAGTCTAGCAAAGTCATTCTTCTCTAGTTTCATAGTAAGAGTGTTACCAAGTCCAAGCTCGTACTGCTCGCCACACGACAGGCCAATAAATCAAGAGATGAGGTGGCTGGGCAAGGAATAGTAACTTTATTCGGAAAGCTGGCAGACAGAGAAGATGATGGACTTGTGTCCCTAAGAACCATCTTGCCTGAGTTAGAATTCAGGCTTCTTTTATACTAAAAGGGGAGGGAGTAAAGTCAAATACTTCCTGGTTCCGGTCCGCCTGTGGAGGAGATGTGCTAATTTCTTTCTTCCTGAAGCCATTCACAGGTGGGCCTGGGCAGCATATTTCCTGTGAGCTAAACAAAGGTATTTTAGCTTAATGCTCATTACCTGGGAGGCAGGGTTCCCAGAGATGGGCCATTATGTATACTTTAAGCTTATAGGCAACATCTCTCTAGTGATTAACTTGTAATAGAATACAAAGTTTCTTCCCTATTACAAGAGAAGATACCAAGAATTACAGTATATAAACAAGATGTTGGTATTTTTTGAGCTCATATTCTATACCTGGCACTGTGTTGGGCAGTGGACACAGAGGAGTAAGTCAGTTCATCCGCTGCTTTTTATGCCCCCACAGACATAGAAATCAAGTGTCTGCCAAGCCAGTTTTTTGAATGACAAGTTCCATAATGCAACTTGCAGGAGTGGTGGGGAAGAATGACAATATATGCACAAGATGTGGAAGTGAGAGACAGGAAACCCCATCTCCTATGAGGGAGGCCTAATAACCTCTGGCTACATTTTAGCAGGCTTGAGTCAAGACAGCACTGATGGGTAAGCCATACATAAGCCATAGCTGTTCTTCAGTTTGTTTCTGCCACAAGCATTGCCTAAAACTAATGAAGCAAGAGGCATCTATTATTTAGGCTATCACCAATGACTAAACAAAGTATTATAAGAAATATTAGAATATCTGTTTGGATTTTACCTATTGTTTCTCAACTTCAAGTCTACATGTCTTTCTTTCTTTTTTTGAATTTTTGAATTTTATTTTATTTATTTTTTTATACAGCAGGTTCTTATTAGTTATCCATTTTATACACATTAGTGTATACATGTCAATCCCAATCTCCCAATTCATCCCACCACCACCCTCCAGCCACTTTCCCCCCTTGGTGTCCATATGTTTGTTCTCTACATCTGTTTCTGCCCTGCAGACCAGTTCATCTGTACCATTTTTCTAGGTTCCACATATATGCGTTAATATATGATACTTCTTTTTCTCTTTCTGACTTACTTCACTCTGTATGACAGTCTCTAGATCCATCCACGTCTCTACAAATGACCCAATTTCATTTCTTTTTATGGCTGAGTAATATTCCATTGTATATATGTACCACATCTTCTTTATCCATTCGTCTGTTGATGGGCATTTAGGTTGCTTCCATGACCTGGCTGTTGTAAATAGTGCTGCAATGAACATTGGGGTTGCATGTGTCTTTTTTGAATTATAGTTTTCTCTGGGTATATGGCCAGTAGTGGGATTGCTGGATCATATGGTAATTCTGTTTTTAGTTTTTTAAAGCCTACCCTTCTCATATATGTCCCAGAGTCCCTGATGTACCTGGAGGGAAGAGTAATTGATAGTTGTTTCTTTGATCCCACAGTATTCCTTAGGGAAGTTCTCAGCAGAGCTGGGACTGGAGATAGCTTTTCTTTGGTTGGGTCTCAAGGGAGTATCTATATCTTGCCCTAGAACAGTGTTTCTCAAAGGATAAGTCACCTAGGATGGATTTCTGTTAAAAAAAAAAAGATTCCCGGACACACCCAAATTTGCTGATCCAGAATCCCTAGAAATGGGACTTGTATTCAACAATTTTAATATCTTTTAAGGTCATTCTTTGGCACACTGAAGTCTGGGGAAAAGTCCACTAAGTAGTAGCCTGAAGAAACTGATTTAGGTTCAAGAAACTCAGTGAATATATTCAATATTTATAGGAGAATGAAGATGTTTTGAAGAATCCCAGATTCCCATAATGTAGGAAGACCCGGTGGGTGACACTGATGAAATCCTTCCATTAGTCACACCAATGGATCAATACTAATTTGATTAAATAAGCTTAAGTCTTTCAGTATGTAATTTTCTCTGGTGGATTCCAGCAGGAGGCATCAGTCAATTACATTTTGGTGTGAATTAACCTTATTAGCTTCATCTCCTTTAAAGAAGAGAATGGGATAAGAGAAGGAAAACAAACAAAAAACCTTGAGAATAGGAATGTTAGCCTGCTTAATTTATCTCTCATAGCTCAATTTCAAATGTAGATATATTCCCAAGACTGTCTGGGACAGTCAGTTTTTTTGTTTTTTGGTTTTTTTTTTTTGCGGTACACGGGCCTCTCACTGTTGTGGCCTCTCCCGTTGCAGAGCACAGGCTCCGGACGCACAGCCTCAGAGGCCATGGCTCACGGGCCCAGCCGCTCCGCGGCATGTGGGATCTTCCCAGACCGGGGCACGAACCCGTGTTCCCTGCATCGGCAGGCGGACTCTCAACCACTGCACCACCAGGGAAGCCCGAAGGACAGTCAGTTTTATGTGACAAGTTAATGAGGCTACAGTACCTAACTATTTAATTAATGACTAACCTAGGTGGTGTTGTAAAGGTATTGTGTACATGTGGTTAAATCAGTTAACTTTAACTAAAGGAGATTAGTTTTTATAATCTGGGTGAGCCTTATCCAATCAGTTGAAAGATCTTCAGTGCAAAACAGTTGTGTAAATCAATTCCTTGGAATTAACCTCTCTCTCGATAGTATTTTGTATTTATAATATTCTTTTATATTATATATGACATGTACCATTATATCCTACTGGCTCTGTTTCTCTGGAGAACCCTGACTGATACACCATCTTACAAACTTCTCTCTTCCTATCTTAACAAAAGGGAGGTGGGAGGAGTGGGGAGGCGGGTAGGGGGAATGATGCTAAAGAGAGAGAAGAATGCCACATCCAGGGGCTTACGTTCCTGCGTTTGAGGAAGAGGGCTGGGATGCAAGATGAAGTGAGCTCCCTGCTGTAGTAGAGCAACAAGGGTTCTTAGGCTGAAGGACAAATAGACTCCTTTTATTTCCAGCAAGCCTCCCAGAGATGCCATCTGACCCTGACCTGAGTGCCATTCCCATGCTCTGCCCCAGCTTCTAAACAAATATCCTTTTAACAAATATCCTGTTTAACAAATATCCTTTCCTGCATCCTTCATCTGTAGAACCATGTGAGGGGGCAAACAGCCCACCAGTGGTCACCGTTTGGAACCCTGAAGTGTGTACTCTTTCTGCTTTATCCCCACTCTGACTCCACTCCCCTATTAGTTCCTAAGATTAGGTTTTTCAAAAACAAAACAATTTTCCTGGTTGAAGGCCAAAAATGTCTATGAAATTTCTTCCCTTTGAAAATCTTCCTTATAGCAGGTGAACTAACCTTCAGAGATCTATTTCACTGGCCCATTAATAACAACCTTAGAATCCAGAAATAATTTGTCATTTATGTTTTTGCAAACCTGCTCCCTACAGCCCAGCCCATTACAAACTCACCGTATTGAAATGGAGTCGGATCAAAGATGCTGCCTTTGTTTGCTATCCCTGTTAGATGCCTGAAGGTGCTGACACTGTAGAAATCTTAGAAAGAAGTACCACAGGTCAGCGGTTATTTGCCCAGCCAAGGCAATTCATCTTATCAAAAACCAAGGATGGTGTCCATTCCACAATTCTTACTGCCTGCTTTAGTAGATGAGGTCATTAAGTGATTTGGCATGTAAGGGTTCAGCAATTATAAGAGCTGGCAACAATTAAAGGGAATAAAATCTGATTTTCAAAAATCATCTTAGCCCCAGTGGTTTCCTACCATAAAGAATCTCTTATTGTATCATACCAGAGCCTTCAGAGTTCATGTTGAGATATGTTTTGGGCATTGCTTTCTCTACATAAGAATTTTTTTTTTTTTTTTTTTTTTTTTTTTTTTTTTTTTTTTTTTGTGGTACGCGGGCCTCTCACTGTTGGGGCCTCTCACTGTTGTGGCCTCTCCCGCTGCAGAGCACAGGCTCCGGACGCGCAGGCTCAGCGGCCATGGCTCACGGGCCCAGCCACTCTGCGGCACTTGGGATCTTCCCGGACCGGGGCACGAACCTGTGTCCCCTGCATCGGCAGGCGGACTCTCAACCACTGCGCCACCAGGGAAGCTCTGAACAGGACATTTAATTTCTAGAAATCTACCTTCTTAAAATAATCCCAAATATGGAGAATACTCCATGCATAAAAGTCTTTACTGCCATGTTATTTATAATTAAAAATTGGGAAGGTTGAGGTAAATGCAGCCATTAAAAAAGAATAGTTTTATAGATTATTAATTACATGAAAATTGTTATGAAACAATATTAAGGGAAAGAAGCAACCTAAAGTACCATATGGGTATATTATGATTAAAACCAGTTTTGGGGGGATGGTCTTACTCCCAAAAGACCAAAATGTACCAAGACGCTAAAAGTGGTTGTTTTAAAATGGTAGGGTACATGTTAAAATGGTGTTAGGAGGATGGCTTTCTCTTATTTTTTAAACGTTCTTTGTAGAGAAAATAAAATGAAAAAAAAAAATTTTTAACACCCTGGTAGAATCTAGGGCACTCTGTGCTAAGCAAATTGATGGCAATTGCTCTCCCAGTTTAATGCAGAAAAGATGCAGTGCTGGTGGCAAATTAAAAACCAGTAATGAAAAGGGAAGAGTTGTGTGTAGATGTGGTTACTGCTCTGTGTGCCGTTCTTTAATTCTAACTGCAATTTGTTTTCCTTGCAGAGTACTTTCTGTTTTATCTTAACACAAGGACTGGAGAGACAGACACCATTCCTTGCCATAAGCAGTCTAGATCTTCTAAAACTCTCTGCTAATGGAGTATCTTATCTGCCCGAAACCAGAGAACTGGGCCAAATGGTTTCCTGGATTCTCTTTCGGCTCTGGGGTCTAAGCTTTGGTGATTTCACAGTGTCCCTGTGCTGGTAGCCCTGCTCTGACTTCAAGGAAACAGCTGGCTTATCAAAACAGAGCTGGGAATATTTCAAGAGCCCTGGATATATTAGGGAGAAGCTGGGCACTTTTTAAGTAGGGCTGCTCCGCAGTCAGAAAGCTGGAAGACTGACAGAAGGAGGACTTCTCCCTACTGGATCCCTGGCCAGGCAAGATGTCAATCCTAAGACATCACATTTTGGAGAAAACCAAACAATGGGATAAGAAACTCAGTTTGAGAAACTTTGGCCAGAAGTTTAGATGCCACTTTTATATATCTCTACTTAAGAGTTGTTTCATTTTTTATAATTGTCTGGAGTTCAGTTAGGCAATGTGTAGCAAAGCCCTAAAAATGCTCATGCCCCTTGACCAAGAAATTCTAGGACCTAGGAATCCATCTAAAGGAGACAATCAGATAAGTTGGGAAGAAATATATGTACTAGACAATTTACCTGTTTAAGATAGCAAATGTCAACAGCATTAGCAACAACAACTCTATTAGTCAGGGTTTCTCCAGAAGATATATGTATATATCTTCTAATGATATGTACATGTCATATATATATATATTATATATATATATATATAATATATATATATATTATATATATATATATATATATATATATATATATATATATATATATATGCTGTACATATAATGAGGAATTGGCTCATGTGATTACAGAGGCTGAGAAGTCCCACAATCTGTCCTCTGAAATTGGCGACCCAGGAAAACTGGCGGTGTAAATTAGTCAGAATCCAAAAACCAGAGAAGCAGAGGAGCTGATGGTGTAAATCTCAGTCCAAGGGCAAGGGAAGATAAACTGAGAAGGAATAAAATGAGATGTCTCAGCTCCAGCAGGCAGACAGAAAAAGGGGCAAATTCCTCCATTCTCTGCTTTTTGTTTTATTCAGGCCCTCAATAGATTAAATAATGCCCACCCACAGTGGGGAGGGCAATCTACTCAGTCAACCGATTCAAATGCTAATCTCCTCTGGAAACACTCTTAGAGACACACCCAGAAAAACTCTAATCTGGGTACCCCATGGCTCAAGCAAGTTAACACACAAAATTAACCTAACGACAAATGAAAATGCTCCAAATTCCCAACAGTAGTGGATTAGTTAAATTATAGTATATACATACAATGGAATATATATGGGCATTCAAAATGATATTGTATGTTTCATAACATATTACATGATGCAAAGATTATAAGAGAATGTGGCTTATAATCTAATTTTGAAAAATATACACTTTTGCTTGGGTAGAAATCTAAAAGGATATACTCCAAAATGTTAATAGTGATTTTTTTTCTTGGGAGTTTTGGGTTTTTGCTTGGCTTTAGTTCAATATATATTTTTTATTTTTGCTCACTTGTATTTCTAATATTTCTACATTCCTTGTGCAATGATAAAAGGAAATACACTTAAAAATCAGTCTTTTTCAGTGTTTAAAGTTTTCAAGAACATTTTTTAAATCTTGAAATATCTAGTGTGTGCTACTTCTGCTAAGTGAACTGCTAACACCTTGAGAGTCCTGAAGGCCATGTAAGGAAATGTGGATTTTACCCTAAGAGCCAAGGGAAATCATACAGAGACTGACATGTACAGAAAAAAATGGGAGCAGGGGAAAGAGATTTGTGGGAGGTCAAGCGAGCGATGAGGGTGGCTGGTAGTGGAGGTGGGGAGAAAGGCAAAAATAATAGAAAAAAATATAGGCGATCTGGAGGTCTGGGAAGAAAAATGTCATAGCCAAACCTTGGTGGACTTTGGCTTAAAGATTACAGAAAGGTAGATTCCACAGATTTGGGTTAATAGGCAGAGTCTAGAGTATTTGCCAAGGCTTACAAGACAAGGCTTAGGGAGGTTTGATTAACGAGACTATCCATGGGACTTGGTAGGTCGATAGGCAAGTTAAGTCCAAGATCTGGACAGTCAGTAGGGCAGGGGGAGCAAGAAACTACTAGGTCTTAGTTCACGTGTGATGAGCAAAGGCATGGGGAAATTACAAACAAACAAACAAACAAAATCGAGGCTCCTCAGCCAATGGATTGAAAAGTAGCTTTTCCAAAACCAGGTAGCTAATAAAGGGAGTCAAGTTGAACCCAGGCCTGTCACACTTCCTCTCCACTGGTCCTTTCTTGAACACAGATCAAGGAGCAAAACTGTTGGGTGGAAAGCAAGCAGACCCTGGATTAAGATCCTAGCATACAGCTCTGCTCAGAGCTGATGTTATGGCTGGGCTCCTTAAATATTTGTTGAGTGAATTTCTTTTTGCTATTATTATTATTTCTGCATCTGTCCCTTGACCACACCTTCAGCTACATCTTGCCCTACTTTCTCCTTCAATGACTGTGCTTCAGCACACTGACCTTTCACCCACTCTGACGTGGTAGTTGAAATGCTGCCTGGGCCAGGCAGGTAAATGAGGGAAGCAGGCCCAATGGGATGGGCTGATGAACTGGGAAAGCTCATGTCAAGTCTAAAGAGGGTAGCAGCTTCCCCTTTCTTCCCACTGTCTGCTGCATTGGACCCTAAGCTGTATGAGGGCAGAGTTCAAGTGTGTTTTTATTCATCATTGTATCCTTAACAGAGAGCCTGACACTTAATAAACACTCAAGAAATGCTTGGGGACAAATGAATGGATGGATGCCAGGGTGTATAACTGAATCATGGCACAAGCCATGTTCCAAAGTTTTGCAGTGAGTGAGAAGATTCTAAACTCTCCAATGCAAGGTAAACAACAGCCTTCATAATTGTCACATAGGGTGAGTGAAAACGTTACTGCTCTCAAATCTCAGGGGCCGACGACAACAAAAGCTTATGTCTAGCTTAGGTAACAGTTCAGCATGCGTGTGCCTGGTCTACTGGACCTCCTCCAAGTGTTGGTTGTGACTGAGGAGCCAGGCTCCTTCTATCCAGCGGTTCAATCCTTCCCTAGAACAGGGTCTTCTGTAGAAAACCAGCTAGTAAATATTCTAGCCTTCGAAGGCCATAAAGTGTTGGTCACAACTTCTCAACTCTATAGCAGGAAAGCAGCCATAGACCATAAGCACATAGGCTCTAGGGCATCCGAGACGGATCTCAGATCTCTGCTTCTAGCCAGCAAAGGAAGAGACAGTGTGGGTAATCATACGGGAGATTGTTATGAACCAGACCTGTAAGTGGCAGTCTCACTGGCCATAACTCAGTTTACCTGACCTCAACAAACTTTGGAGTGAAGAGGGCTGGGAAATGCAGCTCAGCTGTGTGTCCAGGAGGAAAAGAAAACTAGGTTTAGTGAGCCCTGAGCGCTATCTTCTCTCCAGTTTCCCTTCTACTCAACGAGAATCTGTTCACTTCTTTCCATACACAGAGCACCGTCAACCTTCTCCTAAAGAAGCAATCCACAATCCCAACCAGGGGCTTCCCTGGTGGTGCAGTGGTTAAGAATCCACCTGCCAACGCAGGGGGCACGGGTTTGAGTCCTGGTCCGGGAAGATCCCACATGGCGCGGAGCAACTGAGCCCGTGCGCCACAACTACTGAGCCTGACTGAAGCCTGCGTGCCTATAGAGCCTGTGCTCCGCAACAAGAAAAGCCATGGCAGTGAGAAGCCCTCGCACTGCAACAGAGTAGCCCCTGCTCACCGCAACTAGAGAAAGCCCATGTGCAGCAACGAAGACCCAGCGCAGCCAAAGATAAATGGATAAATAAACAAACAAAATCCCAACCAGGCTTTGCATCCAGCTCAAGGTCCAGGACCTCCCGGTGATGCAGGCCTTCTCCATCAGGTCCACATGTGGTTCCTCATGGTTGCCGCTCACCCTTCCCTAATGAACAATTGTGGGACAGGATTGTGGGACAGGGAGGGTACATCCATAGACAAACAAATAAAAACCACCCTCCTATTTGGGAAGGATAAGAACAGAAAACACAAAGCAAGCACTGGTCCATACATTTATAAAATCCCACTGTATAGACCTTCTGAAAAGTCTCTACTCTACCCTGTTTGACTAGGGCCTGGTTCAGCTCTCTGCTGAAAGCCCTCTTGTCCGTTGTTCTCCCTGGCCTCTATCGCTACCCTCTTGGAGCTTCCATCTTGTCCATCATCTTCTTTGGCCGCATCTGAAATGACCTCCTTAGGGCCTTCACAGCGTTGTAGGTTGCTTCCTGTTGGACTGACTTGCGGGCTCAAAAGCTGTTTTACATTTCAAAGACATTTAAAAGGTGGTCATAATATCTTCAACAAATAACTTTCCTTTTACAACTTAATAAACTTCTAGTCAGTTTTTATACCACTAAAACGCCCCAAATTTTACCTACATATAAATTCTCAAATTTACTTTATTTCTCTGTTTCTTCCTCCTAAGCCATTCTCCCTCAATTTAATGGCCTCTACCCCATGTCCGACTAAAAGACTACATGGGAAGGCCACATTCCTAATCTGATCTTTGCGCCAAGGCTAAGTCTTTTGTTTAACTGAGGAGTACCACTGGCCTTTAACACTCAAAGCTTTATCTCCTAATATTTGGGAATCTAAGAGCATCAGCTATCCTAACATTTCAACACCTCAGATTTCTTTACTCTTTATTCTTTTTCATTTCAGCTTGCAAACCATCCAGTTTTTTCCTGAACTCATTTTTTTCCCCTATAAGACATTACCAAAGACAGCTAATGGTAGCCAACACACACTAGCACTCAAATTACTTCCAGCCACCTTCCCATGTTCTCTGTTTCCACAAGCACACGGTCTTCCTTCAAGTTTCTGCAAGCGACCATTTTTCAAAGTGTCTCACCACTTTACAGCATAGTATCCATCATGCCAGCTGCTACCATCAGTTTTCTTACCCTTCACCGCCTCACTCACATATTTTAGGTTTCTGCTATGGCAGCACCTCACTTCAAGGTTTCTGAACTGTAATAAAAGTACCAACATTCCGGTGGTTTAAAATAATAAAATATTTTTGACCTGAAACAGTCCAACACAGGTGTCCATGGTTAGATGGATCTCCCACGTAGCTTTCTTCCACATGGCAACTCAGGAGCCCAGGCTGCTTCCAGCCTAGAGCTTCACCATCCTCCAAGGTCTTGGAGTTCACCAGATCTCTGCATCCAGCCACTAGACACATGATTGACCCATGTTCCATTGGCCAGAACACAGTTAAGTGGCTCCACCCAACAGCAAAGGATTCTGGGAAATACAGACTTGCTGTGGGCCCAGGAGGAAAAAAAAATGATGCTGGCAAACAAACAGCATTCTCTCTGAGCAATGATTTATGTGGTATGATTTTCCTGATGGTAGCAGTCACGGGGTCACCAAGCCTATAGGAAAGTGATCCTTCTCTCCCTCCTCTCAGCTTCCATGTTTTGTTCATGAAAAAAAAGAAACTGAGGGTTGCAGGGAAAAGCAGAAGCTTCAAGAAACAGACACAGTGAGGTACAGAGAGCAAACAGGGAAAGCCTGTGAATGAGAGGCCTCTCCATTGACAGCTGAAGCCTTGGACAGCTGTAAAAAGGCAAACCCTGTGTTAAATGGCTTCAATCTGTGAACATGGGCCAGGGATCTTAACACCACGAGTTGAAAAATAGTTGAAACTTTTTTCTCTGGATAAAGTAAGCTAGAGAACTAGATTTAGCTGTGAGTTAATAGAGTTCAATATGAGAAGGATAGTTATTTCTAGCTAGACATTTATATATCTTTGGATAATATTCTTTATCATATGCTTTTGTTTTTTAATTTTGAATTTGAGGATTTGTTATCTGTTTAATTCTGGAAATCATCATTGATTGGATTGGGAACCTTTTTTATTCTTTTTACTTGACTGCATTCATTAATTTAGTTCCTCCATTCATTCAATAAATATTTAAGTTCTATTAGGGCTAAGCACTGTGCTAGGTATTATTCACAGGCAAACTGGTCCCTGCCCTTGTGGAACTTACAGTCTAGTGGGTAAGACAGACATTGAACAAATATTCTGGGACCAAGAATTATTTGTTTTAGGATTCTATGGTGATGAAGTACAAGGTTAAGTCTATACTAGTATCCAGTTATGAAGGAGAAGTCCAAAAAGTTTTCAGTGTATCACACAAAAGCCTGACCTTTTTTGAGGCACCAAGGACCTCTTTGGTAAAAATCACATTTTTAAAATTTGTAAATAAAAAAAATATATATTTAAAGTCACAAAAGGACATGTAGTGAAAAGTGTTTTTCTGCCTGCCACCTCAGTCCCAGCCTCCTAACTTCTCTGCCTGGAAGTTACTAGTCTTCCTAGTTCTTTGAATGTCTTTATTTTAAAACACCTTCACAACAGTTGGCAATATTATATGTACTGCTCCATTTTTTTTTTTTTTTTTTTTTTTTACTTAGTGTATATTCCAGAGATTGTTCCATGATAGAGAGTTTCTTCATTCCTCTGTAAGGGCTGCATGGTATTCCACTGTATGGATTACCATAACTTATTTAATTAGCCCTGGTATTAGTTCCCTTTGGCTGCTGTGACAAGTTGCCACAAATTTAGTGGCTTAAAACAACACAAATCTATTATAGTGCAGTTCTGGAAGTCAAAAGTCTGAAATGGGTCTCACTGGGCTAAAATCAAGGTTTCACAAGGACTTTGTTCATTTCCAGAGGTTCTAGGAGGGAAATCAGTTTTCTCACCTTTTCTACCTTCTAGGAGCTGCCTGTATCACCAAAATTCAATTTGACCTTTAGAAATTGACCTTTAGAAAACTGGCCTAAAGCCACTCTGAGTAATGGCAAAATAAGCGTATTTCCTCTCTCTACTTCCTTATCTCCTGCTGCTAAAGAAAAAATTATTTATGACACTTGTTACAGACAGTAAAGCCAACTTTATCCAGAACTACCAGAATAGGTATTGTAGTAGGGGAGAGAGATCAGGCTTGACTCCAAATACAACAAGGAAAAGTGAGAATTTATAGCCAAGGAGCAAGTGGATGGAAAATTACCAACAGAAAACGTCAAGGCTAGGGGGAGTCTTGCTAGACCAACATGATTCTTGCTGAAGACAGGTCAGTTGATAAGATACCAAGCATGGGAGATGAGGAATTTGATCAGCTATCAAGACTGGAAGTTTTCCTAACACTGATCCAGCAGCATCCTTGATGAAACTGGACTAAATGGCCCATAAACAGAGTCCAAAGTCAGGGATTAATCAGAAAGAGGACTCAGAAGAGCCTGATATAAGTTTGGTCAAAGGAGAGATCATTTGCCACTACCCACAACCCCCCTCTTTAGTTGATTATATTAATTTTCCTTAGTGTTTATTGTTACCTTGGAGTAAAATTATACCTGCCTTACTTATCTTTTTACCCCTCATCATAAAAGGTGGGGAAATCTGCATATTTGTCTTTCATCTTATCTCTTTTTTCCCTCCAACTTGTTTAGTTATCTCATTTATATTTTGTCATCATTTATACATAACATTTGCAGTCTGTTCTGGACTGTTATCCTCACAGTTTGCTTTAGTTTTATCAATTAAGTGAATTGAATGAACCTTTTGACCATAGTGTTTTCACTTAACATTTGATTAGCTGAAGTTTGACCTCTTCAAAGAGATTGTGGGATCTTTATTCCTTGAGTTTTTATATGTTCAAAAATGTTTTGTCTGTTGCCTTTATAGCTGAAAGACAGTCTGGGAATAAAAATTTGGGATCACAATTTCTTAAATATTTGTTAAGCACTATTGATACAGAGAGGTCTGAAGTCATCTGTTGGTTTCTCCTTATGGATGACTTGTAAATTTTGACTGAATACTCAAACTATTCACTTTTTTTCTAATGTTAATTTTTGCTTTCCCCACCATCCCAATTCCCATTACCCAGAGGCAGTAATTTTCAACTTTCTCAGATATTTCTTTTGCTATGTATCTCTGTACTAATAAGTGATGCTATTTCATAATTTTTCAGATATAGATATTATGTATTGATTTCCTACAATGGAGGGTTAGCTCTTTTACAACCCAGCTCCAACTCACATCATCCATATACACTCAGGTACATACAGCTATACACTTCCCCTCCTTTCCTCTTCCTCACCATTTGGAGTTAAATCAATATCCAGTGATCATATTATGACCATTTAACTATTATTCACATCCCAGCTATGTGGTATACAATGATTACATTTCCTTTTTTGAACAACATTTTGTTTGTTGATTTTTTTCTTCTGTTAGGTTTTCTGGAGTTAAAAATTGCCTCCCTTTTGTGTAATTTTTCATGTAGCAGTTCCAAACCCTTACCAGAACTGAAAACGTCCTTTATATATATTCAAATATATCAAGTATTATATACACTTCCTATTCTTCTTGAAAAATCTCTTTCTTGGATTCCCATGTCCTGCTCCAGCCTGGACTGCGTGTGTCCTGGGCTCCGGCCAGTTCTCAGCCTAGGACTTCCCTTCATCATCATCCTGGGAATTCCTTTCCTGCCTGGAGCCCTTATGAACTACAAGGTTTTTTTATTCTTGGTTATGTCCTCATTTCATCAGGTCACATCTCCTGTTAGCCTTCTGGGAAAGTGTGCTTGGAAGGACAGTTCTTGAGACCTTGCATTCTCAGATGATCTTTGTTTCACCCTTACAATTTATCATTTGACAGGATATGGAATTCTAAGTGGGAAATAATTTCATAAAATTTTTTAAGAAGTTGCTTCATTGTCTTCTAGTGCTAATGTTGTTAAGTCCTTTGCCAATCTGATCCGCAAACATTTGTATGTTCTCTCTGGACTCTTTTAGAAACTCTTCTTTATCTCTGATGCTCTGGAAATTTGCAACCATCTATCTCAGGGGAAGTCACATTTCCATTTAGTGCACTGACACTCACTGGGCACTTTCAATCTGAAAAATCATGTACTTGAATAATGAGAAAGTTTTTTACTATTTATTGAATAATTTCCTCCCTTTCATTTTCTTTTCTCTTATTTTATGAAAATCCAAATATTTGCCTGTGAATTCCTAGTATCTATTAATTTTCTTTCCATGTTTTATTTCTCCCCATCCCTGCTTTTATCTAGGAATTTTTTTCTTAATCTTTTATTTCTTCTTTTGGAAATGTCAGTTTCTGCTGATGATTAATTTGAAGAAATTCCTCTGTTTTTTTAATGTTCCATGTGGAAATATCTGTGTATATGTTCTTTTTTTTTTTTTTTTTTTTTTTTTTTTTTTTTTTT
>RJWK010012832.1:0-39863 GCA_004363435.1 Platanista minor
TAAAAAAAAAAGGGGGGGTGGTTTTGAAGAACCTAGGGGTAAGACAGGAATAAAGACAGAAAGGTAGAGAATGGATTTGAGGATATGGAGAGGGTGAAGGGTAAGTTGGGACTAAGTGAGAGAGTGCCATGGACATATATACACCACCAAATGTAAAATAGATAGGTAGTGGGAAACAGCTGCATAACACAGGGAGATCAGCTCGGTGCTTTGTGACCACCTAGAAGGGTGGGATAGGGAGAGTGGAAGGGAGACACAAGAAGGAGGAGATATGAGGATATATTTATACATATAGCTCATTCACTTTGTTTTAAAGCAGAAACTAACACACAATTGTAAAGCAATTATACTCAAAGATGTTAAAAAAAAGATTATGTGCTAAAAAATAATAATAATAATAATACATCTATATTACCAATAATTGCTTCAGGTTTCATTTTGGCATTTTAAGGATAATCATAATCCTTTGAAAAGTCCATTGTTTATTCTGTTTAAAGCTACTGTTAGAGTTAATGCACTTTCATTTTCCTACCTTCCATTCAATTAATCTGAAATCATATATGCATTTCTTTTAATTGTGTCAACTTTTAGCTTTCATTTCATATACCAAAGTAATATGTTTGAGTGTCTAGCAGATAGGAATAGATTTATGTATTTTGGTTACCAAATCCTATAAAAATCCTTAAAATATGCCCAATAGTATCACATTTATGCAAAGGTCATATGTAAAATGGCTTCAGCCATCTGGATGGGATCTAAGAACCCACATGTAATTGAAGGTCAATGTCTCTGGCATAAATAGTAGAGGTTGCTTGTTGCTACTGTAGCTGCCCAGGTGTCTCCTACTGCTCCTTTACTGCCAAGAGTACTGTCACAGCTGCAATCAGCCAAAGTCTGACACACTCTGCCAAAGGGTAGGGGGTCACCACTGCCAGTACTCCAGAAAGACATGCAACTTTCAGATATCTTCTCACACTACTAGTCTCACATATTTCACTATCATTCTGCCACTCATGACTTCCTGAGAAATGGGGAGAGCTCCTTAAAAATTCTTCTTTGTTCCCACCTTTAGCAGAAGAACTCTTGGCTCTACTCATTTCTGATTGCACTTTCAAGGCACCTCTCCCAAGCCTTCAGGAGAAGGAAGATGCCAAAGAATGAAGTTTTTAGCTTTACTGCACACACATGACATACTCCTACAAAAATGCCAATGAATGATCCCATCCTCCTCTCCTCCTCCCAGTGCTCAGCTTTCTTAATAGAAGGACTGTTGTCAACTCCATCTAGACTGAAGGTCTCACGCCCAAAACCAAAGCATTTGTCATGTCCTCTAAATCGTCTAAGCTTCTACCAGGAGGTAAATCTCTTCTGTTTGATTCCTGCAATCAGCATTCCTCTACCTGTATCCTACAACTTCTCCCCTCAGTGTCCCAGCCTCCCCATGGAATAGGCAGATAGCTTGAGGCCACTGAGCCTGATAAACTCATGTTTTGTCTGGGTCAACTCCCCTCCTAGGTCTCTAAACACAACACCTGGCTAAGCGGCTCCAGCACACTGGGTTACCCTGCTTATCTCACGCACATCCTAAGACACAAGTCTTGTCATGGGCCTTCTGCATGCAGGGCAACATCCCTCCCATACCATCTATAAACACTAACATCTGCAGCATCCATCCCTGAGACAGGCTGAGGGACCCCGCTGGTAATGAAGCTGGGGGATGCCTCAGGCTCCCCTGTTTCACAGCCAAAGACTAAGGTCACAACAGGCTTTCTATGGTCACCTTTCTACTATGTAGGCCAGACCACACATCAGCCTCTGACACAACTGGCACCAGTGATTATTAGTAAAAATGTGCGCACAGAATAGAATTCTACTGAGAATGAGAATTCAGACTTTAATAGATTACACCACATCTCGATCATATGTAATCCATAGAGTGAGGTCCCCTTTGTGTATTAATCTAACCAACAATGATTTTATTGCCTATAGAATACAGCACTCTGTGAAGTACAATTAGGGATGTCTTTGAAAATTCATTATAAAACAACCTGTATTAAGGCATTTATTGCTAGAGAGTTGCAATATGTTAGATTTTCAGAGGAAAGTGAAGATGTGCTTTAGAAATGGGGGAAATTTATGAAGATTCCTAAGCTTAACACTACTTTACTCCCTTTACCCATTTCTTACTATCTCAGAAGAAAAGAACAATTTATCTATCCTTGACTCTCTATATTCATTTAATGTTGCATAAATTATCTTTTTAAAATTATTTCACCGGTACACTCTGAGGTAAATTCTCAAAAACAAACAAATCTTACTCTACATTTCTTATTTGCTTTCCCCCGTTCTACTTCCTTCTTCCTGCTGATTCCTCTGTGGGTCAAATTTACCTTTTCTCAACCTTTTCTTTTATGGATATTCTCTACCTCTTTTCCAGCTGGCCCGCCGTAACCAACACACCTGCCACTAGTTTCACATGAGTAAATTACCTTATAACCATCGTGGTTTAAGTCACATGACTCTTTTCAAAATAAATCATTCAAGATAAATTATTATCCCTAAAGAGAGCCCAAGGATCTACTGAACTAATTTTGGTGAGGCTTTACAAAATTTTAATTGTGTCAAAACTGGTGAAGTTGATTTAATTTTAAGTGCAGATTAATTCAGAGAGAAGAGTTTGAGCATTCCCTGCTTAAGAGCACTTTTAAATCGCTATCACAAATTTGAAAGTCCTGAGATAATTACTTTTTTGCTTTTCTTTGATAATATATCTGTGAGTTGTTTTTATGAGATGCTTTAGACCTGTGGCAGAGAAAATCACCTATTTGCCCAGCCAGCTGCGACAGTGATACAGTGATCTGAAGAGCGAAATCTGAAACAATTTCAGAAGACCACAAATACTAGAGGCCTGAAAAATCTAATGGGGAGAGGTGTATGGAGTGAAAATCAAGAGAGCTCCCAGGGCTGGAGTAAAGAGGTTTGGCCATGTGCCCATAGCAGCTGCCCTGTGGTAAGGAGCCAAGAAAAGCTCCCTGAAGATGCCTTCCAAACTCAGCCAACCCCCACGGACCCGGCTTCCTCCCTCTTTCACCTTCCTCCTAACTTTTTCCAACTGAGGTCTCTGGAGAATGGAGAGGAGATAAGGCAACAGACAAGAGTCAATCATGGTATCTGAGAATACAAGGGAAGGAACAGCAGAAGGTAAGCTTACCAATCAGTTCCCCCAAAGAAGAAATAAACCACCCACTCCAACTTCTGAAGGGAAATAGGAAGGAAGGAAGGAAGGAATTCAGCGAGGGAGGGAGGGAGAGACGGAATCATAATCCCGGAGGGAAATACAAAATATTCCTTAGAAACCAGATATTGCATCTTCAGCACTTCTTTTATTTCAACTGTCTTCTACAAAGTTATTACTTCCAAAACCACCAATCTTTGGGTAATTTAAGTACTTTACCATGGCCCCCAGGCAAACTGAAATATATCAGGAAATGGAAGAGTGTGTTAGGTCCTCTAAGCTCTTTGCAACGGATAAACAGGCAACGTTGAAAACTTTCACTGCATAGAATTCAGACCTAAAGATATAGCTGATGAATTTTTCCATCTTCATTTTTTAAAATTCCATTGTGCTTCTAACAGAATTAGTGAGATAAAAAAATGCTGTGTTCATTTACTTCCCCCACCCCCACCCCCACCCCGCCCATCTAAAGGCTGGTAAACAGACTTCTCCAGCCCTTCCAGAGTTATCACAAATAACCCAGTGCCCTCTATTGGCCTTCCTGACACACTGCTTGTCTATGGCCTCTGCAGCTACCTGGGTTGTTTTTAAACATTCTGCAGCCACAGCTCCGCAGATAAATTAGTGGCTTAAGAAAAGTGCTGTTTGGATCGAACACAAATCATTTGACAAACAAAAGAAGAAATAGGTATAATGGACTCTGAAATCAAGCAGTAAAATTAATTATGGCAGCGTCAACAGTTATGTCACTTTCCTCTTTCAATAAAAGATTTAATTTGACTTTTCTTAAAAACAGCTTTGTTATATTGCTGAATTACCATTAAGTGTGGCTTTAGCTGACTGGCTTCAGAAGCAGACAATGAACAGAATCAAATCTAATCAAAGTGACCCAGCAAGCAGGGGAGTGATGTGAGACCATCATGCTAGCCCATAAGGGCTGAGGGAGGAGCAGGGCTAAGCTTCTTCAGGCTTACATCATCTTAGACCAAGTTGGGAATGGGCTTAAGGAGTCAGATGCTATGAGGAGAAGAAGTTCCTTGAGGAGGAAAAATTGGGCACGTTCAGAAAGCAACCCTTTCAATCTCCTAGAGAACCATTTCTTGACAGGAACATTTAACCCTACAGTCCTTCATCCAATTGTTTTTTTTTTTTTAATGACACTATAAGATGACCCTTATTGATGGATTTTTCTTTTAGAAGACTTTGCCTTCCATACAAAAGTTTATTTTACCCTCCTGTGTGAAAAAAATCAGAACTTCCAAATTTGCTGGAAATGAACAAACAAACAAACAAAAAAACTAGCAAATAAGCCAAGAATAATTTCAATCTGGGACCTGTGAGGTCTCCGTGTAAAACAGAGAAGGGACATCACCACAGCCCCCAGCCCCATTCTGAGTGATCTGTTCCTGAGGCTAGAGACCTCATAGGTGACATTGCCCTGCAACACAAGATAGATATCAGGAAATAGCTACTTTGCCACTAAAATAGTGAATTTTGTTCCTGCCTCAGCACTGTTGAATCATTTGTGTGCCAGGCATTGGACCGGGGTTGGAGGAACAGAAATAAATAAAACACAGACTCTACCCACAAGGATTTCAGTCAAGCAGGATACAAAGACAAGTGAATATAACTAGAACCTAACACTGTAAACTCCATGATAAAAGTATACCCAAAGTGAAAGCAAAAAAGCAATGGTTCTAGGAGGAAAGATCCATGAATCCAGATCACAGTTTGTATTGTACCCCCAAATGCGTCACTTTCATTCAATGAGGACGCAGGAACTGCCTGAATTCTTTCATACCCTTCTGACGCATGGTTGCAAAGGAAAGTTGCTGATAAATATATTAAGTGAAGTATGATTTACTCACGTAAGAGAAGCATCAAACATAAACAACAAGCTACTCAAAAACACAGAAGAAACACATTCAAGGAGAGGATGGTAGGCTTGTCCGATAGAGACAAGGTCAAGGAACATTCCGACTGAAAGGACTGCCAGATTTAGCAGTAAAAAGCCACTGGTGAGTTCAAGACAAGCCGCTTCAATAGAGTGATGAATACAAGAAGCCAAGCTCAAAGAAAATGTGTTTAAAAGGGAAATAACATAGTGGGCACAGATACTCTTGTAGGAGCAATTACCTTAAGTGAATGCCTTTTGAGACAGCGCAGTGGAACATTTTCCTCAGGGACAAGAGCCTTTCCTGTGGGGGAGAAGATGAGAGCGTTGGCCCTCCAGTCATAGAGACCTGGGTTCAAATTCCAGCTGTGCCACTTAAATTTCCCACTCCAAACCTCTGTCAGATGGGATCATCAGAGCACCTATCTCATAGAAAAAGTACCTGGCACAGAGTAAACACTCACTGTGGAAAGTGGGAAGGAGTCAGAGAAACCCCCCTATTTCCTGAATTCTAAGACTCATATTTTAACATATCTGAAATCAGCACGCATCATAGTTTGTCAGTATTTTCCCTTCTTAGCAGCACATAAAATAATGACTCATCTAACAATCAATGACAACTTGGATTTAATGACAGAATTAGTCCCTAACCCTGGAGCAGTTGAGTAACTGACCTAGTTTTATGCAAATTGGGTTACGAAGAAATGTTAAAGTGAACATTTTGCTTAAATTCACAAGGGTTTCAAAAAATCTTCTGGGCCCTTGCTACTTGTAATATGGCCCACAAACCAGCAGGGGTAACATCACCTGAGATCTTACTAGAAATGCAGCATCTCAGCCTCCTCCCCAGACATATCAAATAAGAATCGTTATTTTAACAAGGGCCTTAGGTAGTTTGTGTGTACAGTAAGGTTTTTAAAACACTGTTCTAGCATTTTTTTAATTTGTTTTAAGTTGGAGCTATTGGTATAATTGGACACTGAATTCATTTCCTTAACTTATTTTCCTTCCTTCCTCACCAAAATTTTATTCTTTCATTAAAAATATAATGGCAAATTGGGATTAAGTTGATGCTTTCAAATCTTTCAATATTTCTGATGTATCTGGGGATTAATATAACTGTACATGGAAATCAAAATCTCTGAAAATCAGATATAATATTAATACCAAAGTTGGAGAGATGTGGAATCGAGTTTTAATTTAAAAAATAAATCTTTTCTCCTTCAGCATTGCTGAATTTGGCTTTCAGTGATGTTCCAAATTGACATATTTATACTGTTAGTCAAGAGGAATACCAACCAGATTGAATACTTATAATGCATAAGGACTGAACACCTTGGGGTTCCAATTAACCTGTTCTGACCAACATAGGAAAACAATAGGCTGCCAAATATTTGATCATATAATTAGAATTATTGGACTGTTATAAAATTTGTTGCGTGGTGACATCTACGCTGGAAAACATAAATCAATATTAGGGACTTTTGTGATTCCCTGATTGAGGATAATACTAGTATAATCACGACCAGAGGTAGCACAACTTTGATTATCCTATTATTCTCTATGGTGGGCTCAGTAAAAGGGAATGTAAAATCAGGAAGCATAACCCTGAAATGGAATAGTCCTCCACATAAAGAGTTCTCTGGATTGGCTGCCAGAATGCAAATAGCTGGAGTGATGAATGTGAAAAGATTAGCAATCCAGAGAAACCCCTGGACGCTGTTACTTTATAGTGCAAATGAATTAGGTTTTCTATAATTCATGTAGGTAGAAGGAATTGGATTTGGTGCTTTTTTTTTTAATCTTCTTGGTTTTATTACACTGAGTAGGCACACGTGCCTCCTTTCACAGCCCCCAGGAATCTGGTGTCCACTGCCAGCTTCTTGCTACAGGAGTCCCTTTACTAGCTGACCAGGACCTAGCCAAGCCCACACAGGCTCTCTCTCACCCAAGGCTAATCTCTACTCCATGGGAGACACTCACAGTCACTCTCCTTTACCTCAACAAACACTGAGGTATAGGTTAATCCCTACGCGGTAAATAACCTCTTTGCTGACCCCATCAGCAAAGCAGTCTGTCTCTCTTTTCTGATTCCCCAGGCAGGAGTCGCATCCCAGTTCTCTATGCCTGGCAGCCACATAGCAAGCCCTCCAGATAGTGTTGTGAAAGCCCTGTCTTGGCTTGAGTCCCCCCAGAAGCAGGCACTGGGACAAGGGTTCAAGCGCTAGTGGTTTATTTAGGAGATTATCTCAGAAAACACTGGCGAGGAGTGGGACGCCTAGGTCTGGTGGGCTCTGTGATACATCGCCCAGATCCCCCAAGTAGGAAGGCTGTGTGTGTTACAGCAGAGCCTCAGCTATCGGCCCTCTTTGGAGATCATGTTGGCTGAAGACAACTGCCTCTCCCGAGGTCAGGCCTCCTTCTAGGTACAGCCCACACCCATTGAGTAATCACTGTGAGGTTATAAACATCCAACCTACTCACCTCATCTCGAGACAACTCTGCCTTTCCAGCTCCAGAGTTCCCTAAGGGGTCGGCTGAGGCTTCTGTTTGGACTGTGCTGTGGTCCAGCTTCTTCTTCTGTTACTCTGTTTCCATCTCCTCCCTCCCACAGGTGCTGATCCTGAAAGAACTCCCTAATAAACACCCTGCATGCTAATAAGCCCAACCTGCAACAGGTAAGGGAAGGGAGCCAATACAGAGTGTGTTGTCAAGCAGTTTACCACTATGGGTAATTGAGCTCAATCCCACCAGAAAAGTTTAAGAAACGGTATAGAACATGTGCCTTAGAATTATCCCACCCAAGGGGCAAAGGAGCTGAGGTATTCATTGGTTGAGAATATAATTCCTTCCCTAAATGACATGCCCCATGCACAGGAGGCTGCAGCTGCCAGAGGAAGCCTTCGGGCAGAGTCATGGGGTTGGTGCTTGGAGCCTGGGTGGGAGCACGCAGAAATGAGAGATGCCAGTGAGATACGGAAGGACTCTAACAGGATCTGCTTCTAGCCACCTGCCCCAAATTAGGCCTGAGGGGAATCATCTTCCTGGACTAATGATGCTGTGGACCCAGAAGTAAAGAAGCACCAGACACGGAAGAGCACTAGAAATACCTACCCCAATCAGGAAGGGATGTGGGCTTGAAACCCGAAGAGTGGCCATATAGCAAACACTGATGGAGTGAATAATACCTGCCAGACGTTCTATTGGGCTCTTCTCACTCCTGAACTTATTTAATCTTCACAACAATTCTATGAGGTATGTCTATTTAACAGTTGAGGAACTGAAGATTAGAGGAGGGAAACTTCCCCAAGTTAGAAGCATCATCCCAAATCTAATGCAAAGTTCCATATTCTTAACCAGACTATACTATTTCATCTCTCTAGGAGCAAGAAATAATTTTCTCCAAAAAAAGAACATTTTTCGTGAGTCTTGGAAGCCAAAGGCCACTACCCACAAGGCTAAATAAACATCGTTCACTTTTGTGAAAAATGAAGATCCGTGTCCCCCTTTCCCCCTGCAAACAGCTAGCATGGGGGACAGGGGGGAGAAAATGTAATGTCATAATAAGAATTTAATGGTGAAATTACTTTATGTTTTAAACTGTCAGAGTTTATTTACTTATTCCCTAGCATTAAGCAAGCCAACTGCTGAAATGAGATTACGTTTGCAACTTAAAGTGACTATGACCATGTTATTACCTAAGATTAACCAGAAGAATAATGGGTTGGCCAGAATTTTCATCCAATGGCAGGCGTAGATTACTCTCCCTCAATAAATTTCATAAGAAAGATGGGAGACAAAAATAAACTTGTGTCTCAATCACAGGCCACATCCCATGCATCATGCTAGCTCAACTTATCAGTTACATACTGACTAACCTACAAAATTCACATTGACAGCCTTCCCAACTTCTATGAACTACAGAATAACTGCTACTAAAATAATATATAGGGTACATCGGTTTTGTTTCCAAACCTCACTTTATCTTTGACCTTAAAAACAGATTTGAGGGACTTCCCTGGTAGTCCAGTGGTTAAGAATCCACCTTCCAATGCAGGGGACGAGGCTTCGATCCCTGGTCAGGGAATTAAGATCCCACATGCCGCGGGGCAACTAAGCCCACGTGCTACGGAGCTCACGCGCCACAACTAAAGAGAAGCCCATGGGCCGCAACGAAGAGTCAGCGTGCCACAATTAAGACCCAATGCAGCCAAAAAAAAAAAGGAGAGAGAGAGAGAGATTTGAGCTGCCACTTGTCTAAACTGATGGTGCTGTTAACCACTTACTTCAAGAAATAGAGAATGACACAGGAGGAAGTGACAGAAAAGCAAATCAACTTATAGACTAGCAAGCCAAGACAAAGAAGAGTCTCTCCTTGGCCACAACCTCCAGAAGTTAAGATGCGTGCGAGGCACTGCAAAGGCTCCAAGAAGAATCTTTTCCTTTACTTCTCCTCAGGCATCAGACTGAAGAAATTCTCAAATGTTCTCGTGATATATGGTCAATTGTTAGGGCATTTTCCCAGGACTGAGGTTTCAGGCTTAAAAAAAAAAAAGGGAGGGAAAAAGTTTTCCATATGGAACCACAAAACCAGAGGAAAAAGTAGGCATGTCAGAGGACAGTGAGTTGGTGAGAACAGAAAGAAGAAAGACACATGAAGAATCAAAAGAAAAAAAGTAAAAGTTTTAAGTGGAGGGAGAGAAAATAAGATAGAAATAAAGGCAGATTTTTTTTCTTTTAAGAAAAAGACTGTAATTCCAGACTACACGTGAACCACCATGATACCCTGAAAAGATTCTGTTTCTCCTCATTTCCTTTTGGATATCTAATTAACAAATAGTTCACAGCTCATCACCTGCTCTTTATCCATTTAAACTAATCCAGGAGGAAATGTTTGCTCAAGGTTGTTAACAGCATCCAAACAAATAACATCTCAGAGGCTAATCACCTTGGGAAGGAGTAAGTGAATGCTCCCAACTCTGCTATAGAAAAATTGCTCATCTTACAACCCCAGTAATTACTTTGTAAATCATGGAGTGGTTCTTCGTTATGGTGATGGGTAAAACCTCACCATTTATCTACATCTAAATCTGGGACATCTGGCTACCCTAACCTTGTATACTAGACAGAGCACAAATCACAAGCCAGGGAGTTATGGACAGTGAAACACACAAAATTATGAAAACTGATGGCCTTACAAACAAAAGCAAGTGACGATCTCTATATACATGTACTGCTTTATTTTTACATCATCTTCCAGCCACCTTTACATCATGGTTTGAATTTAGGGAAAGGCAAGTTTGACACATCTGGTTACTTATAACCAAAACTCATATTTAAAACAGCATTCAAAAAAAGTGATAAAAACCTCAATTGCCCCAAATAGAAAATACTATTTATCAAAGAATTGACCAAATGTAAAAGAGATAGCTAGTGAGAAGCAGCCGCATAGCACAGGGAGATCAGCTTGGTGCTTTGTGTCCACCTAGAGGGGTGGGATAAGGGAGGGTGGGAGGGAGACGCAAGAGGGAGGAGATATGGGGATATACGTACATGAATAGCTGATTCACTTTGTTATAAAACAGAAACTAACACATCATTGTAAAGCAATTATACTGCAATAAAGAATGATCACTCCTAACAAGTATACTTCTGTATGCTTGTTTGTTGTTGTTTTTATAAGCATTCATTTACTTTTTTAATTTTTTAAACCAATGAAAATACTTTTTTAAAAAGATCTCCACCTAAAGCCTTACCAGCATGTGATCTTTAACAGTTTCCTCCCCAGTGGTGAAAACAGGACACCCACACATTCGGTGAAGAAAATTAGGCAATGTATTTAAAGCATCCAATACCACACTTAGCACAGCAGATGCTATATGATCAGAGGCTACTGGTTTCATTGGCTTATGACATTTTCAAACACCCAGAATCCAAAATTAAAATTTATATCAAAATAATATTGTGGATTGTCATTTATTTTCATGTATGTATGAAAATCGTTACAAATCAAATGAAAATTAGAATCTTCAGGGGAAAAAACTGTCTTAAGTAAAAACAGTCTTGCATTATATAATGAACCCCACTAATAACAACTGAGTGTTACAACACTCAACTCCTTTGATATTTATTGAATTTTTACCAACAGATCATTATATAAAATAAAATTTTGGAAACACTCTGCTTCCTGTTTCATAAGCCAACTCATGTACAATAAAAAACAATAACGTGAAAAACAAAGCTCCAACAACTGTAACTTAAAACACAGCAGAAGACACAGAGAAGAAAGATGCTATGGACCCAGAAGGAAAGGAGAATTGAACCCAGATTGAAACATGAGACATGAACTCCACCATCTTCTTGTCCCCACACCTGTGTATGTATCAGTATCTGAACTCAGTTCACCATGCTTCCCTCCACCACCAGTGGAAGAGTTTTCTTTCTTCCCATATCTTATTTTATCTCTAAGATTGCAACCTAACTTTATAATCTTCTACTTTCCATTTTCCTTCTCCTCCTTAATTCCTTCAGGAGTTTTTTCAAAACTCTCCTTCAGCTGTGGAACTCTCTAAACCTACCCTCCTATAGCTCTCCTCCACCACTGCCAACTTTCTCAAGAGAATTAAATTACCTCTACTTTCTTATGCCAATTCACTCACCACCGAAGGCTTCAAACACTGCATCCCCAACACTCCTATGTTGCCTAGCAAAGATCACTGGTGACCTCCATTGTCACATCCAACGTCCACTCTCCTGATCTTGTTTGAAGTCTGGGCCTCTCTGCTGCACGTGACTCATCAACCACTTCACTCTCCTTGAAACTTTTATTCTTTGACTCCTCTATGCCAGCTTCCTCCTTTCATCTCCCTGACTGCTACTTGTCAGTTTCATTTGCTGACTCAGCTCCTCCGTCTTGGATGGCCCTGGTATGTTCACACATCCTGAGGTTCTGTCATTTGGCTGACAGTGTCAGTGATCCAACAGATTCCTTTTGCAATTTTAATACACTCCCAACAGTCTGCTCCCACTTCTTTCTGATGGAGGGCTGCCCCAGAGTGCTAGAGTCCACTTTGCTTATCTGCACTAAGACCTGGAAGTGCTTGGGAATTCACATCACCAAAAGCAGCCACTGGCCAGTGCTGACAGATGAGGAGTATAAATATTCCATCTCTCTTGGCCCCAAATCAGGACATCTCTCAAGTGAGAACGACACTGTCTCCAGAGCTCCCCTTGGTTTTAAAGCAAAGTCATCCTCCATGGAAGTTTAATATTGCATCCATTGCTTGACTTCCTTCCTTTTCCTGACCCACTTCCCTACTTCCCTACTTGTCTTGCCTATTAAGTCACTTTTACACAAATCTCTATCTCCAGGACTACTCCTGGGGAGCCCAATCTAAGGCAGACACTGGAAATCTTCCCTCACACTGCTCACTCTCTCTGGGTGTTTATATTCATGTTCACAATTTCATCTCCTATTTATATGCTGATGACTTCTTAATAGCCCTATTAAGCCCTATCCTCTCCCTTGAGCTTAGACCTGTCTACTCAACTGTCTGCTAGGAAATCTCAACCCTCATGTTCCCCAGATAACTCAAACCCAACACATGTACAAGACTGAGTTCATGATCTAGCACCAGTTTCCTCTTTTTGAATTCTCCACTTATGATAGAATAACACAAACATCCCTCCTCCAGCACCAACCAGGAACCTGGGACTCATCATCCTCAGGTCCCTCTTCCCTTTACCCTCCACATCTAAGTGGGACCAAATCCTGTCAATTCTATTAATACCTGTCATATCAATCCCCTCATCTCTGTCCCGACTGCTGTTGCCTTAGTCAGGTCCCCATGTGCTGTTTCCTAGACTATTTCAACGAAGAGAGTAGCTTACTACCATATACTACAGTGTGGGAAGGCTCAGGCTCTAGAGACACACTGGTAGGTTCAAATCCTGCCTCCCTTATGAACTAGCTATGGAATTTTAGGCAAATTACTTATCCTCTATGCACCTCAGTGTCCTCTTCTGTAAAAAAGAGACTCACATAATTATCCCCATAGGGTTGTTGTTTGGTCTAAATGTAAAATAGTAAAGGTAAAGCACTTAGAAGAGTGTCTGGCACTTCCTGTTAAAAAATATACACGTATGCTTGTTACTATTATTCTTGTTTTTACTGTGTTTCAACTAGTGTATTGCAGCAAGATTAGTTCACGGCAGCAACTGGTATTTGGGGATGAGATACTCAGTGTATTCCATACCAAGTCAGGAGAGGCTCAGCGGCTTCAACACAGAGAGCATTCATAGCACCCTCCTAACCCTTCAGAGCTACCAGAAGGCTTTTAGGAAATACATGGAATTTCCATTTTTGTAAGTCAAAAACTGTGCAATTACTGCAATATCACATGGTTCAATCTTATACTTTAATGTATAGAAATAAAATATGTTTACACAAGAAAAATACTATCTTTAAACCTATTTTGTTAAGGTCCTTTAAAAAGTAGCCCCTCTTCCATTATGCTAAGTGAAACACGTCAGACAGGGAAAGACAAATACTGTATGATATCACTTATATGCGGAATCTAAAAACTACAGCAAACCGATGGATATAACAAAAAAGAAGCCAACTCATAGATATAGAGAACAAACTAGTGGGTGCCAGGGTGAGGGAGGGGCAGTAGAAGAGTAGGGGAGTAGGAGGTACAAACTATTGGGTGTAAGACAGGCTCAAGGAGAATCATGGGGAATAGAGCCAATATTTTGTACTAATTGGTAATGGAAAGTAACCTTTAAAAATTATATTAAGGGCTTCCCTGGTGCTGGTGGCACAGTGGTTGAGAGTCCGCCTGCTGATGCAGGGGACACGGGTTCGTGCCCCCAGTCCGGGAAGATCCCACATGCCGCAGAGCAGCTGGGCCCATGAGCCATGGCCGCTGAGCCTGCGCGTCCGGAGCCTGTGCTCCGCAACGGGAGAGGCCACAACAGTGAGAGGCCTGCATACCACACACACACACACACAAAAAAAAAAAAAATATATATATATATATATATATATATATTAAGAATTTTTTTTAATTTTTCAGTAACCCCTCTTCTTTAAATAATTTTAAGATTTTTTTTCAAAGCCATACTCCTGTAGCTATATGTCATATCTCATCCTCATTAACATTAAGACACTCACCATCAGTATCATTAGGCAAACTCAGGTGTGAGCTTCTGGTTCTCCAGTCTTCACTGAATAAGTTCCTTGGGTCTCTGACATGCTAAATGTGAACTACCAGCTGCTTAATTTTAAACCCTGGATCATAGAGGTTTTAGCTTCTAAATTTGACTTGAACATTAAAGTGTTTAATGGAGATGCCTCTCCCTGCAGATGTTCTAAGAAGATGGTGACCACACCTGTTTTCACCCACACAGACATGTCAGCAAATTTTCTGGCCCCTTTTGATGTTGTACGGCAATGACGGTGGCAACAGTTGCTTACAGAAGCATCTCCATCTCACAAAAAGACAAGAGTGATCAAAAGCACTTCTAGCTGAGTATGGAAGATATAGGGTGTTCAAACAACCAGAGGTTCTGATTTTGTAAAGGCAGCTTGGTTCCCATCACACATCCTGTGAGTTCTCACCCTGAGTCCAAGTCGTTCAAACTTAGTGCATAGCTTCTGGTTAACTGTCAGGGAGGAGGAACATTTTTAAATGACTTCCTTATCAGTATCACTCATACTCTTCTAATCCAGGTCCCAGGGCACTTGTGGAAGATTATATAAGAAAGGGAAGGCATTTTAGGAAACTGGAAGAGTAAGTCAATGACAGTACTAGGTCTAGGGACTACTCTGACACACCAACAGGTAAAGCAAGATTTTCAGTTTGAGAAATGTTAAAGAAAGAGCTGGAGCAAGGAGGACTCCTTCCATCTCAAGGTACTGATGAGTTGGGCTGAAAAGACAACCTGCATAAAAGGATAACATTTAATATTAGTGGCCTAACTCTAGTGGCCAGAGTAACAATAAGAGGATTGGGCAACAGCAACCAATGAGCTCAGAAGAAGAGGCCAAACGCTGCTCAGAAAAGGCAAAAAGAAGCAAACCCTTGGAGGCAAAGCAACCAAGAAGGGGCTTTGTAAGAGAACAAATAGGTCCAAAGGGGATTTTTTTTAAGTGGGTATGATGAGATATGTGACACAAATCACCTCCTCCACTTTTTCTACGAAATTTTGTTTGTTTGTTTGTTTGTTTTTGTTTTTGCGGTATGTGGGCCCCTCACTGTTGTGGCCTCTGCCGTTGCGGAGTACAGGCTCCAGACGCACAGGCTCAGCGGCCATGGCTCACGGGCCCAGCCGCTCCGCGGCATGTGGGATCTTCCCGGACCAGGGCACGAACCAGTGTCCCCTGCATCGGCAGGCAGACTCTCAACCACTGCGCCACCAGGGAAGCCCCCTACGAAATTTTTTACCTCAATTGTTGATTATTTTATACAATCAGGAAGATGTTTGTTGTTGTCTTGTGTTAACCCTAAAACATTCTGAGTTTGTCATCTAGGTTGGTCCAGAGATTCATCATGGAAATGCTGAAACCAGACTACAGTCTGGGTGGAGTTAATATCCTTCAGCATTCACAAAGGCTTCACTAAATCTTGAAACACTCCCCTAACTTCAGAAGAGACTTGGTGGCGCAGGATTTAACTTAACTCAGAAAACACTCTCAGAGATTTCTCACAAAGCAAACACTTGCTCCTACATTACATTTCCACAACTGCCCCAAACACAGACCCAGCAAAGAACCATTCCCTGAATTGTAATAAATAATATATGTTTTTATTTATAAGTATAACAAAAGGTAAAGGCAATCCAGAGTGATGCACTGAATGAAATAATAGTTTTGCAACTACACCATAGCAAAGCTGCATAAAAGCTGCATGGCAGATGGCTACACCACTCAAGGGAAGCTGGGAAAACATAAACACCCTCCAATGACTAATACAGCAGGGCTTTGGGAAGAGACAACCAGATCTCAATGCAAAGAGGCTTGAGTTCCATCTGAAGCCACTGGTGGCTGGCCGCCTTCCTAGGATTAATATTGCAAGTCGCTCCCAGCTGAAAGGACTGTCATCTGAAAAGAAGCAGGAATAGCATCTAAAAGAAACCAAATAGATGAGACAGATTTTTACGTTTCCATTTATTAAATATCACACAGCTGTGTTTGTAGGAACAATCTGAGTGGATTTAGCTAAAATAATAAATAAAATGTAGCCCTGAAGTATTTATAAAGTACTTCTAGGCAATCCTTAGAGACAGTTATTATCTATCGGTTCTCAGTAGAAGTTGGTCTCTCAGCAAAATCAGTCAGATGGGTAGGAGGTTGAAGAGTAGAAGGCAGTGGTGACATCACCTGACATTTGTGACAGTAAGCAAGAGGAAAATAGTTGCAGTCCTAGCCTTCTGGAATGCCAACATCAACCCTGCCCAGCAGGTAGGCCTGTGAAATGAGGGAACTTTCCAGGATGTAGGATGGACTTGCAGAGGGTAGAGACTGCATGAGAATTGGGTAAGTGGGGACAGTGGAGAGAGACTTCGCTGGATTCTCTTTGGAAGCTGTGATTCACTCTAACTCAACCACTGCTATCTCCCAATCAGTTCGGGCAGGGGCAGGAGACTCTGTTATGTAACTGATTTACCAAGCCCGCCAGGCTCTCAGAGCTGATTCTTCAAACTAAGAGAGGAAAGAGAGAAGAAAACCTAACTAAATAAATAAAATTCTAAGGCATGAGGTACATTCAGTTGTCAGTTTCCTGTTGTGAGGTGTATTAATAAGTAGAGCCAAATACATACTTGCTAACCTGATGCACCTGTTGGTCTGCCAGTTCTGAGTTTTGTTTTGTTTGTTTTTTTTTTGCGGTAGGCGGGCCTCTCACTGCTGTGGCCTCTCCCGCTGCGGAGCACAGGCTCCGGACGCGCAGGCTCAGCGGCCATGGCTCACGGGCCCAGCCGCTCCGCGGCATGTGGGACCTTCTCGGACCGGGGCACGAACCCGCGTCCCCTGCATCGGCAGGCGGACTCTCAACCACTGCGCCACCAGGGAAGCCCCAGTTCTCAGTTTTGAAGACGAGAACTTGAGACAGATGGGAGACTTTACCTGTGGACATTTAGAACTGCCTCTGGGGTACCAGTAATGCACAGCCTCGCCAGCAGGATGTCCCCTGTGCCTGCCGGGGGTGGGGAGGGGGGAGACTGAAAGGAGAACTTCAGGGACATAGCTTTGAACCCCAGGGGAATCCCAGGGAAGCTTAAAATATGAGAGAGAGGTATTTTTACTGTATACTGTTATACTGTATATAACCACCTCTCTCGGTGCTGATTAATCACTCCTTTTCAAGCGTGAATGCTCCAGTCCTAGAGCTCTCTGTTTATATGGAATAGAACAAACAAGGTTGGTTGGTTATTTTAAAGCTCCTCAGATAGAAATTTAAAAGGACCTGTGATGCTGGTAGATCTGAACAAACGCAGAATGGTATCAGGGGCCAGCTGTCAGGAGTCTCGGGTGCTATTTCTGCATCTGCCTCTAACTCTGTGTGACTTCTAGCCCTTGATTTTCCTCGTCTGTGAAATGAGGCTGGGATGATAAATATTGTATTTCATCTCGTATGCAGGACGTAGTTGACTCTCACTGGGTGCATGGATGGTTGTTTGTGAGGAATATGAGGCTGAGGCTAGGTACAAAGAGAAAGAGGACCCTGATGTCTGCAATGCACACAACGTTAGAAAGTATTGACGCATGATTCACCATATGTGAAAGTTCTTTTCTGAGGCTGCAGCTCTGTAAGTCTATGACTCATGTACTTCAAATCTTATTGGTGTTCCCTCATACATGTTATTTTTCCGTTGATGGTTTCAAGATTTTCTCTTTGTCTGGATTTCATCATTTCTTCAATGATGTGTCTGGGTGTGAGTCTTTGAGTTTATCCCACTTGGAATTTGTTGAGTTCCTTGGAAATGTAGGTTAATCATTTTCATCAAATTTGGGAATTTTTCAGCCATCATTTCTTTGAATATATTTTCTGCTCCTTTCTCTCTATCCTATCTTTCTGGTTAGGATAGAACCTAACCTCTCATTACACATATGTAAGTGTGCTTGGTGTTTTCCCAGATTTTTCTGAGGCTCTCTTCATTTTTCCTTATTCTTTTTTCTCTCTGTTCTTCATATTATATAATCTCTATCGAGCTATCTTTAAGTTTGATGATTCTTTTTTCTTCCAGTTCAAAACTACTGTCAAGCATTTCTGGTGAATTTTTCACTTCAGTTGTGCTTTCAACTCCAGAATTTCAATTTGATTCTTTTTTTTTTTTTTTTTTTGGCTGCACCATGGGGCATGCAGGATCTTCCCCTGCATTGGGAGCACAGAGTCTTAACCCCTGGACTGCCAGGGAAGTCCTGATTCCTTTTTATAATTCATATCTTTTTATTGATAGTCTCTATTTGATGAAACTGTCTTCATACTTTCCTTTACTTCTATAAGCATGATTTCCTTTAGTTCTTTGAACGTATTTATAATGGCTGATTTGAAGTCTTGGTCTATTAAATCTGACGTATGAGTCCTCCCACAGGCAGTTTCTATTGCTTACCTTTTTCCCTGTGGATAGGTCACACTCTTTCTTTGCATCTCTCATAATTTTTTGTTGAAAACTGAACGTTTTAGAAACTCTGGATATTGATTTCATCCCCCATCTCTGGGGATTTTTCTTTTTTGTGCATGTTTGCCTTTTTACATGTTTGGACACTTGGATACTATTTTAGAGAAGTCCAATACCTCACCAGAGCTGAACCCTTTTGGATGAAAGTGGTTTTAGCAGAGCTGTCTTTAAGAGTCTCTCTGTTAAGATGTCTGCCTCACTTGGTATCACACCCAGTCGTAAGGCTCCACCAGCTCATAGGGCTATTGTTTTCAACAATGCTTTGGGCATAAATTGCTCCACAATCTCATCCAATTAAACTCACACAGTAGTCATTTTTGAGACCAGTTTTTGAGGTTTGTTCTGACCTAAAGAAGGATCTTCTTAGTGGTCTCTCTCCAGTTCTCACTGCTAAAATAAGTTGTCTGTGATTTAGTTTGTTGCTTTTAATTTTTAAGTGCTATACTAGCCTCCTCTTATTGCTTACCATCAAAACGTTCATATTTTGGAGAGCATCCCAGGTTTAAACTTCCCCACACTCTTTTTCAGATAAATTCAGTCCCACTGGGGAGAGCTTCAGATATATCTTTTGCCTCTTCCCTTGGGCAAAATTTCTGAACTCCTTCTCCAGTCACTGGGCAGGTGTGGTAGTCTCTGGTCTTCTTGACTTACCTCTCCTGGCTTGGAACCTCTTCTCTACAAGTGAGCCAGGACAGGGAAATTGGGGACAAATATGCTCATCCTGACCCACCTGGGGTAGATCTGCCCAATGAGTGAGGGCTGGGTGGATGAAGGGAGCCACCTGACTTCTCAGTCTCTCTCACCAGTAAATTAGCCTCTTCAACTCAGAGATTGAGGGGATGAAAAGGGCTGGAGACATGCCCCTCCTGGTAAATATCACATCCCCTGATCAGAAGCTGAGAGGAGAGGGAGTCCCATCTTCTTAGTCACACCCACCAGAAGTAGTGCTTCCATCAAGCTGATGGTGAGGGGAGCTGATAATGGCTCAAGTGCCACGGACTCTCACTAATCTTACGTTATTAGTAAGTAAATATTAGTAAGTTATTACGTTATTAGTAAGTAAATAATATTACGTTATTAGTAAGTAATAATATTACGTAAGTAAATTTACGTAATTTATTACGTAATTTATTACGTATTATTAATAACGTAATAAAAGTTATTACGTATTACTAATAACGTAATAACTTACTAAAAAAATATTAGTAAGTTATTACGTTATTAGTAAGTAAATAATATTACGTTATTAGTAAGTAATAATATTACGTTATTAGTAAGTAAATATTTCTTCATTTACTGCATGCCCTTTGGAAATTTTCCAGGCTTTAAATAGTTTGGCCTTATTTTATGGTTTTATTTCACTGAGGAATGGGTCCACAGAATTCCTCACACTACTATCCTAGAAGTGGTATCTGACAGCTGCCTTCTTATCTTAAAAAGCAAACTTAAATTTGCTGTAGCTATATCTTAAAGTTGTCACCTCTATTGTTCTTGACTGAATGTCTGATCATCAGGTATCTTCTGTTATCCAGTTAAAATTGATGCATGGATAAGTAGAGATCTATGCTTGTTTTCCATTCTGAAAAAGAATCTGTGTCACCTGAGGCTCTTAATTTTTTTTTTTTTTTTTTTTTTTTTTTGGTATGCAGGCCTCTCACTGTTGTGGCCTCTCCCATTGCGGAGCACAGGCTCCGGACACGCAGGCTCAGTGGCCATGGCTCACATGCCCAGCTGCTCCGCGGCATGTGGGATCTTCCCAGACCGGGGCACAAACCCGTGTCCCCTGCATCGGCAGGCGGACTCTCAACCACTGTGCCACCAGGGAAGCCCCAAGGCTCTTAATTTTTGTAGAACCAAATTCTGGCAGAATCAGGGGATTCTTGAAGGAACACTTTCTTGCATACCATATAGATTAATTTTACATCAACCTGACTCGGCCAAAAGGTGCCCAGACATTTGGTCAAATATTATTCTTGGTATGTCTTTGAGGGCATTTCTGGATAAGATTACCATTTGAACTGATAGACTAAATAAAGCAAATTGCCCTCTCTAATGTGTGTGAGGCCTCAACCAATCAAATGAAGACTGAATAAAACAAAAAATTTGAACAAGCGGGAACTCCTCCCTCCTGATTTAATGAGCTGGGACATTGGTCTTTTCCAAACTTCAGCCTCAGATTCACGTCGAGCCTGCCATCTTTGGGACTGGAACTGCACAACATCTCCTGTGTCTCCAGTTTGCCAACTGAAGATCTAGGGACTTCTCAGCCTCTATAACTGCATGAGCCAATTCCTTACAATAAACCTCTTTATAGATTAGATAGATAGATGATAGATAAATAAATAGATAGATAAGTGTATAAATGTGTAAATATCTAAATCCATCCTATTGGTTCTGTTTCTCTGGAGAACCTTGACCAATACACATAACAACTGCCTCACCTTTTGTAGGATTTTGCTGCTGCAGCTAATTCTCAGATTTGGCTCTCTCCAAAGGATTAACAGGTTTAGCCTCAGGACAAACTTCAGGGAGTCACTCATGGTTTCTTCTACTTTTTTACTCATAAATGTTGATTAAGAAAGTAAGTTGCAAAAGTAAAGCTACTTACTTTTGCATCATCCTTTCCTGATGCATTTGACTCAGAACTACCATGAGGCCAAACTATTCTGAGAATGCATACAAATCAAACACCACAAGGCCAAGATGAAATAGATGAAGTAGCATTAACCAATCTGAGAGAAATATTCAAATGAATTGAGGACAAGAGCGATCAGACCAAGAATTGTGATAAAACTACATGGTACTTTCCACCAATTTCTGTACCATTCAGCAGAGACCACCCCTATTGACCACACAAAACATATTTGGACTATTTCTAAAGGACTGCCAAAATGAGTTTAGACCACTTCTAAATTTAAAGTGGTAGAATAAATGAAATCTAGTATCAAACCTGCAATTGTGACAAGGTTACTATCCATACACCAGAACGGTAGACCATCCCAGCTCTATGAACAATAGTCTGAGCTGGTTTGCACCATTGGCAAAATAATTTGGCAGAAACAGACCCTGAAGTAACTGAGCCAAAAACAGTAAACACGCATTTTAAAGCAACTCTGTTTAATTCTACTAATATGATGTCATGTCTACTTCAGTAGACATATTTGAAGAGAAAAGGGGCATTAGGTGTTTCACTGCCTTATGTGATCATTGCAAATCACCACAACTAGCAATCCTATGCCTAGAAGGATTACACAACTGCATCATCACACAGTAATCTTGCTGGCCACCTCCAGGGCAATTAGCTCCATCAGTTTCTGCTGCACTAGTCAACTTGAATCTGCTTTTAAACCATTCAAAGACATAATGAAAACCAGCCAGCACAACAGAACCCTACAATCCCCTACAGAATGATCTGGAAGACAGCCCTTTCCCCGCCAACAATAAAAGCTGATCCTAATTTTTTTTCTTTTTTCTTTCTTTGGCTGCTCCACGCAGCATCTTGGTTCACCCCACAAGGGATTGAACCCATGCCCCCTGCAGTGGAAATGTGGAGTCTTAACCACTGGACTACCAGGAAGTCCCAAAAGCTGATCCTAATTTAAACCTCCATTGCCAAGCACCATTTCTAGCCTCTCATGAGGCATTAAGTGGGACCCTCTACTTCTTTGGAAGACTATGTATGAACCTGACTGGTAACCATGGGTGTAAATCCTCTAGATTTTGCATGCCCTCGCTCCCTCACTCTGTAACAGACACTGAACCAGATCATGGTATGCAACAGCAAATCAGATACAGGGTCTGTCCTCAAGGGGCACCCAGTCTGAGCATAAAACTAAATAATTATAACTCCATGTTATGAGAGCTGCAAGTGAGACGTATACATGGAGAATTTGGAACTCAGAAAATGTTAAAATCTCTGGCTGAGGAGAGGGAAAAAGACATCTTCATAGAGAAGAATTATTGAGCCAAGTTCAAATTTGTAAAGACCTGTTTATTCCGGTTCCTCTCTAGCCCTATTATCAGTCGCCTTCAATAACCATCCAGCCTCTCACCTCAAAATCAGTGGGTGCCCAGCCCTGAAGGCCAGCAGGTGCTCTCACTTCACTCCTATATGGCGTCAAGGGATAGTTTTTAACTGTTTTGTCCCTCGAGGCTAAAACACCCGCACTCAAGTTTCTGACAACACTGTCAGACTCAGCTTCCCAAACCTGCCCTGCCGAACAAATGGCAGTAGAAATTCTATTAATTGACTCCCATTTAACATTTCACCATGTTAACCAGCTGTGTCCATTCTGTCTATAAAACAGAGATGACAATGCATACTGAACAGTCACATTATGTGGGCTAGTCAGCCACTCCCTAGCACACCCACACACTTCTGCTTTCACTAATCGGTTACTTGTATGTTTACTAAGAGTCGGTTGTGTTTGCTCCCAAACCTTTTTATGCCTCTTGTACTTGTAATCTGAACGGGGACTGTGGTAGGCAAAATAATACCCCAAAGATGTCCACATCCTAATCCTCAGAATTTGTGAGTATGCTACCTTATGTGGCAACGGGGACTTTGTAAATATGATTAAGGTTAAGGACTTTGAGAAGGGGGAGGGGAGAATGAATTACCCAGGTGGAACCAATCTAATCACCTGAACCCTTATAAGGAGAAAGCCTTTCCTGCCTGAGTCAGTCGGAGAGAAGCAAGATGGTGGAAGACCAGTCAGAGAGTTGTGGGCTTTGAAGATGGAGGTTGGGGTTTGTGAAGCCGGGGATGAGGACCGTCTCTAGAAGCTGAAAAAAGTAAGAAAACAGACTCTTCTCTAGAGCCTTCAGAAAGGAATGTAGCCCTGCTGATACCTTGACCTTAGTCTAGTGAGACTCACGTCAGACTTCTGACCTACAGAACTGTAAAATAATATGTCTGTATTGATTTGTGGCTAAATTTGTGGTGATTCGTTATAGCAATGATAGAATCATAATACAGAGATTACAGATCTCATCCTCCCACGGTCCCTAATCCTTAGCCTTGTTGCAACTGCTGTGGTTTTCAGTGTGTAATGGGGACTCTGTGCACAGGTGGCTTTCTAAGCTGCTCCCAGGGCCATGGCAAGGTTGCCGGAATCCTGCTTGGTTAGAACTCACACACTCTGGAAAATGGGAAGGCCAGTCTCCAGACTGTAGCTTTTATAACAGCTTTACTAGATCAAAGCTTGTGTACATTTCTAAGGTGGGAAATTACAGGACTGAGCAGTTATGAAGAAAGGAAAGCTTGAAAATAAGAGTCATACTTCAGTCTCACCGTACTGACAGCCTATGAATGTATGAAGAATTTAGGGGAGGCAGGTAAGGTAGTGAGAAGAGTACAATCTCTGGAAATATGCAGGACTGAGTTCCTCGAACAAATCACTTAACTTTACTGGTGAAATGGGAATAAAAATATCAAATTCACAGAGTTGTAGAAACGCCAATGATTCATGTAAATCTCCTGGCACATGTTTACTACATTAGTCACCATTACTGTGACACTGGCAACAGGTGCTGTTTCTTGACTGTTTTTGGCCTCATATAGAAAAGTAACACCTGCCATGCTCAGGGCTTCAATTGTCCATTTATGTGTGTTGCCTCGTTTGAGCTTAACAACATCATTAGAAGCAGGCAGAGTAAGCTTTATAGAGGTAGAAACTGAAGAAATATGCAGTGATTTGAAGACTGCTATTAAGCAGCAAAAAAAGCTGAGAAGGCAAACAGTCTGGTACACAGTCCACTATCTCCGCACCTGATGTCTCCTGATCCTGGCTCTGGTTCCCATATGCAGTGTGGTTCGATTTGTGGAGCTTCCCAGCAAGCCCTTCAGTGCTGTTTTGTTTGAGACAGTGTCGTGATGTTCCTTTTCCCCCACTTCTCATGCTGACAGCCTCTCCCCTCCCTGTGCAGTGTCTAACAAGCTGCCTTTCCTTCAGCCATTCACAGCTCAGATCCTCCCACCTATGTTGTGCAGCAAAAGCACTATGTCCACAGTGGTGGGCAGGGTCTAGATTTAGAGTTGTATGCTTGCTATAGGTTGACAGTAGTGGTCAGAGCTGATAAGTTTTCAGGATTGTAGGGTCAGCTCCATAAGGAAGTGTCACTCCACAGATCTGCAGAATGGTCTGAGGTTATATCTACTGTTGCCTCAGTTCCCCAAAGTGGATCACTTTTCAGGATGCCAGTTGAGATATGGCCCAAAGGCACACAGCAAATGACTTGAGCAGTGTGTTGTATATATGTATAAACACATACATATTCCTAGACATCTCCAGTTGCAAAGCTTTTAGGTGTTCCTTATGGTTAAACCTCGAATGTTCACCTTCTTAAAGTTTATGGAGCTCACAAGAAGTCTGATACTAGGTAAGCGGGTAGAATATGGACCAGAACTTCCACCTGCTCAGTCCCTTGGTTTTTCCTGCTTTCACAGCCCACCTTGGGAGAAGGGGAAAGAATAAAGGGAGGAAGAATGGAGACTAACATCTAGTGAGCCCTGACTGTTCCTGGCACAATGCTGCGGGTATTTGTCACATGGCCCAGGGAAACAGGCACTGTTACCACTACAGATGAAGAGCCTGAGATTAAATTACCCAGTGTCACATGACAAGTAAGTGACAGAACTGGGATCTAAGCTCAGGTTTGATTGACTCCAAAGCCCCTGCTCCTTCAACTCGGTCATGCTCCCAGAAGCATCTAAAGAGTAAACCTAAGGCAGATTATATCCCAACCTACTAGTCATCAACTACAGCTATATTAGCCTATAACAGTGGTTCTCAATAGGGAGCAGTCTTGCCCTCTAGGGGATGTTTGGCCATGTCTGGGGACAATTTTCGTTGTCACAAGTGGGGAGGAGTACTACTGGCACGTATGGGTACAGGCCAGGGTTGCTGCTAAACATCCTGTAATGCACAGGGTATCCCCACAACAAAGAACTATTTAGCCCAAAATGTCAATAGTGCCAATATTGAAATTCTGACCTGTAAGAATCAGTCTCAACGTTGACAAATCACTGTCCTTACTTCATTCCTTTAACCTCTTTTTTTTTTCCTGCTACCTGTTTCCCTGTTAAGATGCTTTCTGCCACTCTCAGTATATACTCTGTATAATTTGGTTGATCCAGAGGAATGCTTCAGATCCTTGTGACCAATGTCCCCACCAGGTCAACTCATAAGCAGAATCCAGACCACTCTGAGAATCAAGCCAAGTAAGAGAAGTCTTTCAAGCTTCTCCATAAAGTCATGAACCAGGTGAGAAAATCTGAAGCCTAGTTCAGATCAAATGACTGAGGCAGTGAGGGTCCAGTCCCTTGCCTGTGTTGTTGGAGGATTAGCTAACGAGAACCAGCTCTTGGTCTTGAGGAAAAGGACAGAGTCATGAATATTGTTTTATCTTAAACACTTCCCCAAGGCCCATGGCAGTAATCACTATAAATAAATGTCCCTTCTTGGATGTGAAACATTCATTGCCCTTATGGCAAATTTGGCCCCTAGCTGAAGACATGAATTTTCAACTCTAAGGTAGCCTTAAAAATGGAAAACAAAATAAGTGCCCTCTGAAAAATAAGAATACTTGCCCTACCTACTTTCATAGGAAAGAGTACCTAGTGAATATCTTTTGATGCAGAAAATAAATAACAGTAAAGGAAACATAAAAAATTAATTCTAATATAGCTGTCTTTGCCCATTCTCCTTATGTGTACTTATGTTCTGAGTAAATATATTTTTATTTGACTAAAAACCATCATTGCAATATTAAATCCAGAAAATTAATTGGGATTTGATTTGTTCATTTTCTACTTGCTGATATTCTGAGCAACTGTGGTCATTTAAAACTCTCCAAGTATAATTTTGTGGAAATAAATGTATCCACCAAGAGTTCAGTTGATTCAAGCCATAATTATCCCTGCACAAGGCTGCAACCAAATGGTCTCTCTTTTTACAAAACAAAGATTTTTCAAGAGGCAGTTTTCACCTTCGAGTCAGTTTAAACTGTCCTGTTCTTCCCCTAAGAAAGAAGCAGCAGCCACTCTGCTCCCACTGTTAGCCCCTAGCTGTTCCTCTAAGCACCATAATATGCTGGAATCAACCACCAAGGAAGATCCAGCACATTTTCTGAATGTCTGAGTCATCTAAAAACTGGTCCAGGTCAAAGCATAACATGTCATTTGTAGGTCATGCTAAAACAGAACTAGAGAAAACAGAGCAAACAATATCGAGAGTTCACTTCTAGGCATAGCTCTGCCTTTAACTGGATGTGTGATCTTGAGCTAGTCTGTTGGGCCTTAGTGAGTCTCAGTTTAGTTATCGGTCAGAGAGGAATAACATGTGCTCTACAAACCATACAGGATTGTCATGCACCTCAAGTGAAAGAAGTGTATGAAAATGCTATGAAAAGTTTAGAGCTCTGTACAAATACCAGATTATCATCTCTGAGTGAAATCTCATGGTAGTGGAGAGACAGTTACTTACTTCCAAAGATTTCCATATCCTAAATCATACTTGTCCCATTTCTAGGTGTATAATCTGAAGTTGTTTCTTGATATTTCATTGATGGGAAATATCCCAAATCATCCTTATAAATAGGTTTATGTCACTATTTTCTTTCACATAGTTTTTCCATTCAAATCAATATCTGAGTAATTTTAACCCATGTATGAAAGCCCACTGCCTTTCCCTGATAGAACTAAAAGTAGAGATGGGGAAAAAAGAGGGCAGAAGAATAAGTAAGCCATTCCTTTTTTATTTCCATTAGAGACCTTGACCAGAATCGATCCTAACCCCCTTAGCTTCTCTTACTGGTAAGAATATTGTCTGTCCAGCTTTCATCACTGCCTTGGACACAGACCATCCCAACTGGTAGACTGAGCCCATGGTTAACAGTAGCCTCAGCAGTCTCAGAGCTCCACTTGTATTGTCTTCCACATCTGTCCAAATTGGCATGGTAAGATCAGTCAGAGAGATGTGCAGCCTTTAACTGTACTTATAGACCTAAGTCATGCCCTCCACTGCCTACCATTCCTCAGCCGGGATCAGGAGCTTCCAGCCCTTGTTTTCTGCCCAATACATGCAAGCCCTATTATTTCTTCTCTTCCCCAGCAACGGAGCAAATATAAGTTGCCAAATTCAAACATAATTCCTATCCTGCAGTTCAGACCTAAGGAATGTCTAATATTTCCAGTAGAATCTTTCCACCCCCCACCCATTGAACAAAACATGATTTGAATTGTACTTTTTTCCTTTGGGTTTGGTGGAGGAGGGTTTCCAGCTTTATCGAGATATAACTGACATAATATTGTGCATGTCTAAGGTGTACAACATGTCAATTTGTTATGTTTATGTTTAGCCAGATGATTACCACCATAGCATCATGTAATCATTTATTGTTGTGAGAATATTTAAGATTATTCTCTTAGCAACTTTCAAGTATACAATATAAAATTATTAACTATGATCATCATGCTGTGAGATTCCCCAGAACATATTCATCTTATAACAGGAAGTTGGTACTCTCTGACCAACACCTTCCCATTTTCCCCAGCCCCAGGTAACTATCGTTCTGTTTCTCTGAGCTTGGAGTTTTAAATTCCACACATAAGTGATATCATACAGTGTTTATCTTTCTATGTCTGACATTTAATTTAGCATAACGCCCTCAAGTTCCATCCATGTTGTCACATACGGCAGGATTTCCTTCTCTCTAATGGCTGAAGTACATTCCATTATGTTTGTATGTGTGTATGTATATATCACATCTTCATTTATTCATCCACTGATGGACAGCTTTTTCCATATCTTGGCTATTGTCAATAATGCTACAATGGACAGGGAAGTGTAGATTTCTTTTTGACCTAATGGTTTCATTTCCTTTTGATATATACCCGGAAGTGGAGTTGCTGGATCATATAGTAGTTCTATTTTTAATTTTTTGAGGAAACTCCATACCGTTTTCTACAGTAGCTGCACCAATTTACACTCCCACCAACTGTACACAAAGGTTCCCTTTTCTCCACATCCTTGCCGACACTTATTTCTTGTCTTTGGATAATAGCCATTCTGACAGATGTAAGGTGATAGCTCATTGAGGTTTTGATTTACATTTCCCTGATGATTAGAGATGTTGAGCATCTTTTCATGTACCGGTTGTTCATCTGTATACCATCTTTGGAAAAATGTCTATTCAGTTTCTCTGCCCATTCTTTCATGGATTGGATTTTTGCTATTCAGTTGTATAAGTCCTTTACAAATTTTGGATATTAACCCCTTATCCAATACATGATTTGCAAAAATTCTCTCCAGTTTTGTAGGTTGCCTTTCCATTTTGACAATTGTTTATTTTGCTGTGCAGAAGTATTTAAGTTTGACATACTCTCTTTTTCTTTTGCTGTTTGTGCTTTTACTGTCATATCCAAACAGTCTTTACCAAGACTGGTATTGAGGAGCTCCTTCCCTGTTTTCTTTAGGAGTTTTATGGTTTCAGGTCTTAAGTTTAATTCTTTGATCCATTTCAAGTTGATTTTTTTTTCTTTTTTCGATACGGTAACAAATCTCACAATTACCAAATAGCACACACGTGAAAGAGGTAGTTCTGCATCAAGACTAAGATCAAAAACGGAATGCTGGAGTCTTGTTGCTTTCCCTGGATCTTTACCTAACCTCAGGAGCTGTACCAGCAAAATAACCTTACAATCTTTGCCAGGATAGGAGTTAAGAACAGGAAAAAACAGAGCCCAATTTCTGTTTTTTACTGAGGGTTAGAATCATTTTAGGGATAAGGAAAGGAAATACAACTGGAACAGAATGTGTGTCTATCTTTACTCTTCTTGTCTTCTCCTTCTTTGACCACAGTATATCTTTTTTGCAGCTTCCTTGATGATTGAATATCACTCCTCCTACCTTCCCTTCCTTCCTTATCCACTGTGTTCCCAAGTAGTTTTTTAACTATTGATATGGGAAGGGAAAGAGGAAAGGAGGGTGGAGGGGAAGAAAGGCAGCTTTAGAATTAAGCTCTGGGAAACAAAATAAGCAGCCCACAGATGACTCACGTAGGGAAGTGTTCAGAGGGTGGTGTTCATTTTTACCTTTTGATCCCCTTCACCCATTCCTCTCAAGTAAATTTTCAGTGATGTAAGATAAGGTCTAATTTCATTTTTCTGCATTTGGTTATCTAGTTTTCCAACACCATTTTTTGAACACTATCCTCCCTGCTTTGGGTGTTCCTTGCTCCTTTATCAAATATTTATTGGGGTGGGTGGTTAATTCTAGGAGCTCTATTCTCTTCCATTGGTCTACGTGTCTATGCTAACCCCATACTTTAATTCCTGTAGCTTTGTAGTGTAGTTTGAAATCAGGAAGTGTGATGCCTCTGGTTTGTTCTTTCTCAGGATTGCTTTGGCTATTTGGCATCTTTTGTGGCTCCATACAAATTTTAAAACGTTTACTATTTCTGTGAAAAATGTCATTGTAATTATGATAGGGATTGTGTTGAATCTACAGATGGTTTTGGGTAGCATGAACATTTTAACAGTATTAACTCTTACAATCCATAAACATGGGATGTCCCTTCATTTGTTTGTATCTTTTCTTTCTTTCAGCAAAGTCTTGTAGTTTTCACTGTACAGATCTTTCACTTCCTTGGATAAATTTGTTCTTGGGTATTTTATTGTTTTTGATGCTAATGTGAATAGGATAGTTTTCTGTCTTTTTCATGACTTGTATATCCATGTCCTTCCTCAGGTGTGGGAAGTTCTCACTATTATTTCTTTAAACTCTCTGCCCCCTTCTCCTTCTCTTTTCTTCTCTTCCAGACTCCAGTTATTCAAATGCTTGCCCTTCTGATGGAAATTGATAGTTCTTGTAGGCCTTCTTCACTCTTTTTAAATCTTAGTAAAGTTAGAAGATGAGAAGGAACTATTTTTATATTCCTACACTCCAAGTTACTACTGCTTTCTTTGATCTGCTCTGCCCTGCTACAGATGCTCTGTGTTGCACTCTTAATCTCATTCATTGAATTTTTCAGCTCCAGAATTCACTTGGTACTTTTTTATATTTTCATTCTCTTTAATAAAGAACTCCTGTCCATTAATTTTATTCATCATTTCATTGAACGGCCTTTCTGAGTTTTCTTGTAACTTGTTGAATTTCTTCACAACAACTATTTTGAATTCTTCATCATTTAGACCACAATATTCCATGCCTTTGAGTATGGTTACAGAAGAATTACTATTTTCTTTTTGTGATTCTGTATTTCTTTTTGTGATAATATATTTCCTTGATTTTTTCATATTGTTTGCAGTTATTCACTTCTGCTTTTACCTTCGAAGTAGCAGACACATTAACTAAGCTTTTATACTTTCTTTGGTTCTTAATATTCACCAGGCTGGCCATTTGAAACTTGTCTTTTGTATTCCACAACGTGGTGCTATAGCTCATTTTTGGCTTCTCCTCCGCCAACCATTCATGACCTGTTTCCTAAGCATTCTCCCTCCCTACTGGAGCTTGCTCTCACAGAGATATTCAGGAGCACACACCAGGATCCAGCAGCAGAGTCAGGGGAGGTATGTGCTTGGCACTTGTGGCTTTGGCAGTGCCCTGCCCAAGCCTTTAAGAACAGTACTTAGTCTTGTGGCTTTTGTGCATACAAGCCCTGTTGGCTTTCAAAACTAGGTGTTCTGGGGGCCCAATCTCTCAGATGCAGGTCTTAAAAGTTGGGGTGGCAATTTCAAACCCTTCACTCCTCAGAGAGAAGCTCAGAGTTGTGAATTCCCTCCTTATTGTGAGTCACTGTGACAGGGGTGGGATTCATGGCAAGATTATGTCAGTCTCTCCTACCCAATTTGATGTGAGTTTTTTTCTTACTCACCTGATGTGTAGGAGTTGTTCAGTTACTTTTTGGATTTCTTTCATAGGTAGGGAACTATTCTCTATGTAGCTGTAGATGTGGTGTGTCCATGGCAGCAGGTGAGTTCAGGATCCTTCTAGGCTGCCATTTTGATCCAGTCCTTTTTACTGTTTGTTTTTTTTTCTTCCTTTTGTTCCTTTGATTGGATATTTTCAATTGATCTATCTTCAAGCTCAATTATTCTTTCCTGCTTTGTCAAGTCTAATGTTGAAGATTTCTATTGATTTTTCAGTTCAGTCATTATATTCTTCAGCTCCAAAGTTTCTATTTGTTTCTTTTTTTATGTTTTCTCTTTGTTGAACTTCTCATTTTGTTCTTGTACTGTTTTCCTGATATTCTTAAATTACTTGTGTTCTCCTGTAGCCCTCTGAGCATCTTTAGAACAATTATTTTGGATTCTTTATTAGGAAATTCCTGGATCTCCCTTTGGGGGGTGGGGGTCAGCTCTGGAGGTTTACTGTAATCTTTTGGTGGAGTCCTATTTCCCTGGTTCTTTGTGATCCCTGTAGCCTTGTATAGGTGTATGCACATTTGAAGAAGCAGTCACCTCTTCCAGACTTTATGGACTAACTTTGGTAAGGGAAGACTTTTACCTTCAGGTAGGGACATGCTGGAGCATGTAGTGACCCCAGGTCCAGTGTGCAGGGTACCACGTGTTAGGGGAGGGGTATAGCAGCACTGGGTCCAGGGGACTGTGATAAATCTTCTACTCAGCCTCCTGGGGTCCAGAGCACCAACAGCCACTTAGTTTGGTGAGCATTGTAGGTGTCCACAGTGGCTGCAATAGCTTTCAGGGTCCTAAGCTGTGCCTCCAAGTCCAGGAGCTAAGGACCAGGACAGGCAGCAGAGGTAGCTGGAGCTGGTGGTGTACATACCCTCAGCTGCAGGGGCCACCTGCAAGTGCCTGTGTAGTGTCAGGGGCTGGTCACAGACATACACATGTAGTGGTGGGGGCCAGAGCAGACAGAAAAGGCTGCAGCCAACTATGGGCATGCTGGCAGATGCAGGTGCCCTGGCTATCATTATGCATGCCTTGGCTGCTGCATCTCACTGCTGGTGCAGAGCAGTGGTGGCCAGCTACGGGGGTCAGGCCAAGGCTAGGCAGGTGCACAGCTGGAAGGGCTAGCTGCAGGTGAGTACAGTGCAAGCGAGTGACAGAAGAAAAGGCCTTCTCCAGGCCCACAAGTGTATTGTGAGGTTTTGGGGGGATGTGGGAGGGAGGACTATCTCCCCCATGGCTGGACAGTGTCCCCTTGGGCACACGCACTGCATTGGAGCCCAGTGATGAGTGTAAGGCTAGTACACTGCTGAAGGGGCTCTCCCTGAGTATACACACAACAGAGGGGATCAACTGCAGGAATCTAAGCTGATGTCTTGCACTTGTGTAGCTGCACAGGCCTGGGCTGGCTGCCAATACAGATCCTGGGCTCCAGAGGGGGCTGGGGGGAGGGGTTGGGAATAGACAAGGACTCAGGTAGCTGGCGTCAGTGAATGTGTGAATACCTGTAGGACAAAAGCTGGTGAAATCTGCAGGGGGTCCCAGGCAGCTCTGCTGGCCCTTGGTTTCTTTAGTGGGGAGAGCTGCCAGCTCTGTCTGCAGATCAGGTCACTGGGAGACACGATCACTCCTGCTGTGTGGTTGCTCCTGGTAGCCCCTGCTTCTCCTCTTTGTTTCTAGCCATCTCTGTATGTCTCAGCTTTGCCAGTTGGAGTGGGGTGAAACTGGTCGAGGACATTCACGCAGTGCCCTGAAAGGCTGGGGTAACTGGTAGCTCACCCTTGCAACTCTTCCAAGGGTGGGGAGCCCTCCCTACCTGGGAAGTTCACTTTTGGTGCTGAGCAGTTCCAGCTTGGGGATGGGATGAGGCACACAAATGATGAAGCTGTCTTCTTTCCCTTTTTGAGCTGTTATTCTCAGGGGTTTTATTCAACTGTGTTGCTAAAGTTTAAGTGGATTCCAGAGCTCTCAGCTCTTTTTGTTCATGGATGGCTGTCTAACTGTTAATCTTTGTTGGGGGACAAAGGCTGGGGTCTCCTATGCCACCATTTTTATGATGTCACTCCTGAATTGTACTTTTGAATACTGCCCATCAGCTTCATGGTTTCAATTCAGTCTTTTCCATCTTGCTCAGTGCCTGGACTGATGGACTATATCTCTAAGGACTAGATCAGGGAGCTTCCTTGTTCCAAGTAGAATCTTTTGATCTTGAAACAAAAAGTCCAGAATGACTTTGGTTGAAGTCAGTAATTAGCCCTGAAATTACCAACTTCATTTGTCTGGTTTACTCTCAAAACCAAGGTGACAGGAGTGTTCTCTGGGCAGTTGGCCAGCCCTTCCAGTATCATTGCTCTGTCTTCAGTAAGCATGCAATTTGGGGTTTGAGATGAGAGCCCGGGTGACTCCATAATAACTTTCTGAGGCTGGAATTTCTGATAGCGTTTTGGGAAAGTTACCCCTTTTTTCCACTGTGGGGAAAAAGCTCCAGTCTACCAGATTCTTGGGCAGATAAAAGCTGTCAAAAATGATTTCTGCAGCAGCATGTAGGCAAATGTATACCCCTTTCTCTTGATCACTACTTCCCAAAAGAACAGCCTGTCTTTCTAAATAATATTTAAATATTATAAATATTTTTCTAAATATTTTCCATGGCAACTTCCTCCACACAGAGAGTCACAGTAGTCCAAAGCTGGCCCAAGAAAACTCATAACCTTTGTTCCCAAATTACATTTTCAAGCAGCCCAGACTATCACAAGCCATGCCAGCCTTTTCGTCCCGTCCATAGTGGGGAAGGGTCTTTGCTGAGGTTAATGAGAACAGCTCATTCAGGTCTTGCATGGTCAGTTTGGGAATATAGATCAAAATATTTAACAAAGCAATAGAATAAGCCATGAAAAATTCTAATACTTGCTCACAAAGCCAATGCAGAAATCTCAATACTCTGAAAAGTTTCCCTGCCTTAATATTGGCCCACATTTCAGAAGGCTGGAGGGAAAGCACTAAGAAGTAATTTTCTTGGTCAAAGAATAATTTGTCCTTTGGCAGAGCTGAAAGTCTGAGCAGCATTTCATAACAGATCCCCTTGGGAATGATTTGAAACAGAATAGGCTACAGTCACTCCCTCATTGATCATTCAAGTAGTTACTGAACATTTACTACACCAGGCTCTCTGGGGACTCGGTGGGCTTTCCAAAGATGAATCAGCCCTGCATCCTTCACCGTAGAAATTTGGCCAAACTGGTTGAAAAGGAAAACAAAAGCATCAGCAGCATCACCATAATAGTTCCTATTTATTAAGCACTAGGAACTGTGTTAGGTATAGTCTCATTTCATCTTCGCCACAGCTCTGCCAGGGAGTTACAGATGATAAAAGTGCGATTCGGAGGTTCTGGTAAACTAGACCACGTATGCACAGCTAGCGTGTGTCAGAGTCAAGATGAAAAGCAAGGCCACTCTGACCCCAAAGCCTCTAACTTGATGTACACCATAGGATACACTCAGAGAAAGTACACTGGAAGTGATCTCAGGTGGTCTCGGCCTGCAGCAGCTTGAAGCAGGATTTCGGTTTCCGGCCACATATTGAGGTCGGGCCGCGGCAGTGAGAGCGCTGAATCCTAGCCTCTTAGACCAGTGGTCAGTGACAAGGCCCTGGCCATTTGGCTTTTGCAGAAATGAATTCCCACAAAGACGGAAGGAGTGAAACAAGTAAAGTGTTTATTAGGAGGAAAAAGTGTATGTGTGGATAGACAGACAGGTGGACTCAGAGAGTCGCGCCTTCATGGTACGTTAAATCACTTACATGGGGCATTTTTTCCACGTTTCCTTTGGCCAATCATTTGGCTTTGCCTGGTTCTGAGTCCATATTGGTATATCTTGGCGTCCTCCCACGTGTGCGTGCATCTCTCAGCCAAGACAGATTCCAGCAAAGAGGCCTATGGGTAGGTTGACATCACCTACTATGGGGTGGCACCCCCCTACCTTTTGAGCTTCAAGGAGCCTTTTCTGTGCATGCATAGTCAAGGTCTCCTTGACTTCAAGAATGAGAAATATGGGGTCTCTTTATCTGGGCAGGGCTCAGACTCTCCTATTATCCTGCTATTATGGAGTATCTGTCCACAGGGGACGAACTCCAGCTGCTCACTCTGGGGCTCATCTATCTCCTGCCTCAGAAGTCCTAAAGAGAAATTACATCTCAGCCTTTTTCATTTGGGGGTATCAGAAATCATGTTCACCTAAACTCCATAGCATTCTTTTTTGCACATTTCACATAAAACTTTCCTTGGCCTGTGAATAAGCCCAGCAGCTTACTTCTGTTTCTCATGCCCACTTAAAATGTAGGAAAAGTTATTCATTGGATTATGGATTGTAACATCTTTAGATGGGAAATTTCCTATCCTGACCTGTTTGTCCTGGGGTGGCAAGTCCCACACTCACCTAGGCTGCTATGTGTCCTGTCTTCCCGCTTCCCTGTGTTCCCTTCCTCTTTCTTAGGGGACACCTTTGCCCTATGGTTCCCATAGGATTTATCCATATCACCCCCTTTCCCCAAGAACCTGATCTAATCCAGGTGGCCAGAATATTCCATTCCCTGTACTGAGTGATTGGTTCAGATATGGACATGGAATCCAACCAGATCCGTCTGTCTCCCCTGGGACTTTTCTGCTACCACCAAAGAGTCTTTTGCCCCTGGGTGTTAAGTTGGAAGAGTATGAGTTCAGAACTCCATTTGCTATCTTGCCCAATACAAAGAGCTGAGAAGGCAGAGTGAGGGCTCGCTGACAATATCGTTGTGACCTAGACCTCACATACCTAGGCTAGCAGCATAGGCGATCTTTTCAATAAGTACCCTCTCTCCATAAGCTAGTATGAGTTGTGTTTCATCCACTAGAAACCACAACTTCTGAATAATACCTTAAGGCAGTTGTCTGCAGAGTTCTGTGATTACATGTACCTCAGCACTAAAAAATTGTGCTCACTCTCAAAATACACATATTATGCATGTGTTTATTACATACTTGCATTGCTGTACTAACATACTATGTAATTAAAGAATACACAAAATATATACATCATAAAACGATGATTAAAAGCTAAATATAAATAAAAGTTTTAATGTTTTCTTTCTGAACTCCTTGAATTATCTTACAAAGTCTCTGAATGGTCACATCCCACTTTAGAGACCACCTATGAATGGAGTTAGGAGGGTGAGAGAGGAGGTTGGGCTCTACTGAGAAAATCAGAGCTCAGATCTTAGAAAATGGGGCAGTTTCTGTTGGTGATGCACTCTAGGGTGACACTTTGCTGGTAGGTGATGGAGATCATTGGCAGAGATGAAGGACATTGGACCTCAGGAGATTGGGGAAACAAGACAGAATGACAAGTACCTCAATAATGTCCTCTACTTTTCAGCATCATCACTGAAGCCCTCTGCAACCTCCCCGTGGAATTCATAATTTTCTCATAAATCAACTTTGACTCCCATCACAGTGTATCATCGGTAGGTGACAAACCTTCTATCTCTTTGACTTAACTGTAAACATTTTAACCACTTTTTGCTAAGTTCTGCATCCCTAATGCTTACTTAACACAAGACTTGGAAACTTCTGTGACGAACAAATGCATTCATTACCCCAACTTAGAGCCAGGAAAGGAAATAAATTTAAGGCTCTAGCTTGGCAAGAGATAAGACAGTAAGAACTCCAGCGTATCACTTCTCAGCTGAGAGAACTTCATGTTAAGCTTTGTATGGGTCACTTTAAACCTGGGCATGGTAAGAACTGTAGCCTATATTTACTACTTCAAAAGGGAAGAGACCACTTCTGATGCTTTCCCAATGACTCAAAATATAATAGCAAATATTCAGTATATGTGACAAGCTCTTAATATGCATCAACTGAAAAAATAAATACTATCATCCTCAATTTACACAAATGAAAACTGAGTCTTACAGAGGTCAAATAATTTGCCTGAGTCTTACAGAGGTCAAATAATTTGCCTGAGTCTTACAGAGGTCATATAACTTGCCTGAGTCTTACAGAGGTCATATAACTTGCCTGAGTCTTACAGAGGTCAAATAACTTGCCTGAGTCTTACAGCGGTCAAATAACTTGCCTGATTTCAGAGTGAGGATTCAAACAGCATCGTGTGACTTCAAAGCCGTGCTATGTCAGAACTTTCACTTTTTTTTAAGCAGCACTCTCTTCTGTAGATGGCCCTGGCTTCAGTCCCTCCCAATCAGGATCCAGGATCTAATCCCTGGATCTATACTGACTGTAGCCCCATTTAACTCCTTCACTGACATTCTGCCTTTCTGAGCCTCTCAGCTTGTTAGCACAGCACCTTTGCTTGGTGTTACCCTACATGGAATCCTGATTCTCACAACTCTCTGCTGTCCCCACCTGGCGCCCAGAAGTACAGACTCCATCATTTCAGTCTAATCCCTCGTGAGCACTATCCGATCGCCATATCTGTAACTAAATATTCTAGAGGCCATATTAACAAAGAGAAAAGATGAAATTAATTTTAATAAAATATTTTGTTTAACCTAATATATCTAAAATATTATCATTACAATACCAAAAATGTGTTAATGAGATTTTACATTCTGTTTTTCATCAAAATCTGGTACATATTTTACATTTGGAGTACATCTGAATTTGCACTAGCCACATTGCCACAGCTCAGGTAACCACATGTGGCTAGTGACTTCAGTATTCTACGTCTTAGCCTTAGACATTAAATCTACTCTTCATATCTGATTAAATTAGTAAAGTGATTCCCATCTGGAGATAAAATAGTATTACCAAGTTTTAATACTTAACTAATGGGTTCTACCAAATCTAAGTGAACTATAATAGAAGGATATCACTCGAGAGTCAATTTGATATGGTGGGGAGAGCACAGGCTTTTTAGTCAGACGTACTCAAATTAAAATCTCAGCAAAACGGTAGATAAAAGGATCTTCACTAATTGATTGTTTACAATAGTGAAAAATTAAGCATTTGTTTAAATTTCCCTCACTAGGGCAATGCATAACAAACTGTGGTATATTCCCATATATTCCTATGATGGAATATAACACATCATTTAAATGAACAAACTAGATCTACCTGTGTGCATGACACAGATATAACTAAAAAAAGATTAATGGTAAAATGTATTATAGGATACCTTCAGTATGAGATCATTTTTTTAAAGTGTATATACATGTAAAATTCTGTAATACATTGTTTGTGGATATACACTAATGACATGCGGTTATGAAGACGTGCCTGGAAAGATACGCATCCACTTTCGAAGAGTGGTTCTCTGGCGATGGAAGGAGGGAAATTGTGTGACAGTGTGCAAAGACTTCAACAGTATTTGGAATGACTTATTGAGGAGGAGGAAAAAATATTTAAGACAAAGACTTAGGCAGTTAACAAATGACTACAGCTCAGGAAGTCCCTTGCCTGAAGAACACTTTGTTCAGCCTCTTAGTAGTTTTGAGGAAATAAAACCAGCAAGTGCAATTCTTAATCTAGAGACTGTCTGGACAAGCTTCCACCTCAAATCCGTTTTCTAAGGTAGCCCATCTTGCCGCAAGGCAAACCCGTACTCCCACAACACTGGCTTAGAAAAGGTTAGAGATGATGAGAGGAACAGCTATAAATACTGAACTTACCACCTAGGCAAGTCTGGAAAGAAATGCCTTTCTGAAATATCTAATGATTTCACTTAATGGAACATGACAAGATGTGCCTTGACAGTTTGTTCAATCTGCAGGATTTCTACTCAGAGCTGTAGACAGCAGAAGAAAACTTAAAGTAATTAATGCAAAGTTAATTATCATTCAGGCATTGGGAGTTTAATATAGTGCTTATAGAGGATTTATTCCTGGACATATTTTTTTAACATCTTTATTGGAGTATAATTGCTTTACAATGGAGTTAGTTTCTGCTTTATAATAAAGTGAATCAATTATACGTATACATATGTTCCCATATCTCCTCCCTCTTGCGTCTCCCTCCCTCCCACCCTCCCCATCCCACCCATCCAGGTGATCACAAAGCATTGAGCTGATCTCCCTGTGCTATGCGGCTACTTCCCACTAGCTATCTATTTTACGTTTGGTAGTGTATATATGTCCATGCCACTCT